>JAQIXP010000184.1:0-32650 GCA_034700285.1 Proteroiulus fuscus | reverse complement strand
GTGGCGCCACCGCCAAAAATTCCATTTACCATTAGGGACTTGGCATCGCACAGGCCAGTTATATCTAGTAGGCCATGATTTGAATTAAAAATAATTAACTGCTTTATAGCACACAAACAGTCCAATAATTTAATTCATTCCAGCAAATGATTCAGAACATTTTGCCACAAAAATCGTAATTTTCAATAATTCAGTGATACAGTACATCTTCATGTTTCATAATTTTTTCATATGCATTGGACTAATTTAAGAAGCAAATATAAATGCACATTTTTCTTGAAGAAAAATATGCATTACAAATTGTCTATTATTCCATAGTGCAAGCTGACTCTTCAATGCAGAGTTTTTGCAATTGGCCATAAAAAAATTGCCACGACCCTATGCTTGTGTAGTAAATCCGCACAAGTTAAATAAAAGTGCAGAAAAACTATACCCCGGCGGTAGTAAAAGAGTAGCCAAACTCGTCACTTCTGAAATCTTATGAAACAAATAGCTATATATATATAATTTGTTTAGTTTTTTGTAGAAAGATTTTAGAAAAAAGTATACAAACAAAAAAAACAATAGAAAGAAGATGTATCGGTACAAATTATACAGCTAATTGTTTCAGAAAGTACAAGTTTTAATAAATACATATTTAGTCTTGTACTAAACTGCAAAGATTATGGAACATTTGAATATTCTGCAACTTTTTTGCTGTGTCTGCCAAATCCTTTTAAGATTAAGAATCTTAAGGAGAAAATGAAAACAAATTGCATACCCGAAGGTTTTCCTGCAGATAATATTGCTTATAAATTGCCGATGTTATCCTCCTAAGAATACATTTCTCGATCATTTAGAGAATATTTCGACAAAGGCATTGATAATCCATTTTCTGGCTCCCTGGGTAACTTCTTGGCGACTTTTTTTGAACCTTTGCATTTTACGGCAAATATGATTTCCTTTAGCATCTCTCGGCAGAGTGACTCCTAGAAATAAAAGATGAAAAAGGTCAAATAGACCATGCAAGTGTCAGACTCAAAAAAAAATTAGAAACGACACGTGAAATGAAACCAACCCTTTCATAACTGGCAATTTTCTTCGTCTTCCAAATGAATTCCGTGACGGCCACGATGCAAGCCATTCCCATGCCCGACAGTAGAACCACGAAAATTCCCCCCACATGTGCCAATGATAATGGAGTGGTGGTGCTTGCTTTGGAATCTTTGCATTGTCCTCCACCTTTTTTCTGCTTCCACCATTTTGTCTTTAAATTGTGAAGTATCCCGTTTTCCTGTAGCCTCAATATTGCAGTTGAAATGCTATTGCGATACGGAGAGCCTGAAGATGACGTTAAATCAAATATGAAATGCATGTTTTTATAAAATGGGACAGACCATTATAGTTACAAACCTTTTGGAAGCGCAATTCCATAACCTTTGTTATCCAAAAGTCCTCCAACAGTAGTCAGCGTGCAATGTCTTTCTGTCATGTATTCATTGCTCGTGGATTCAATAAAAAATGCAAAATTGCCCTTCTTCACGCGTTCCATTCCTTCTTGATTACTGCTTGCCAGTCCATTCGGGTTTCCGGATATTATTGAACTCCATAATTGCGAGTAGATTGGAATTGTTGAAAACTTGAATTAAAGAAAAAAAGTGAAATAAAATTAGGGGGAAAAACTAAATAGTTACCCCTGTGAAATAAAGATTCAATGGATAAATAATTTAGCACATTTTTCATTACAAAAGTTATTTATAAGCTGAAGCATAAAAGAATTTGATTCAGTTTGAACTTTTTATAGACTCTCAATGAGAGATTGCAAAACTTTTTTAAAAAATAGCTCACTTCGAAAAAAGTCCTCGTCGATCCAGTCTTTCCACATCCACATTTGATCTTGGTCTGCTTAGCTAAATCTTTGACGTCTTTAATTGGCGATTCCAGATTGTCGACGGTGAGAAACGCAGCCAAGTTGGCCGTGTATGACGAAATCATGATCAAGGTAAAGAACCACCAAATGCCAGCCACCAGGCGCGTCGAGGCAGCCCTGAAAGGAGGCGACGGTGAAACAGTAAATGGGATGGAAATGCTATCGAAGAAAACTGGAAACCTGCGGATGAACATTTTTTGCTCACTTTGGGGCAATATCAGAACCTTGCTGCATAAGAGATCCAATGGTAAACCACATACTATTTAATATGCCAAAATCATTTTGTAGGACGTCCGGTTCTTGAATGCATGGGTGGGGATTATCCCATTCGTAAGGGCTTAATCTATTGAGCAATAAAAACACTGTTATACGTATGTTAACCAAAGGAAGCCACAAATTCAAAAGACTAGTGATACCGAGGAAAAGAACGGTGTGAATATCCCATTACTGGCAATTACAAGTCAATGGAAATTTACGCCGTTCTTTTGCTCGGTATCACTATAGACACATTTTTTAAAATGTCATCACTGTGCTTGCCATTAACAGAATTTAACAGACTAATACACAAAGATTTTCATGCATCAACAATGTCTACACGGTTGCCAATGATTTGCAAAGTCATGTTAAACCCTGCTGCATTAAAGTTGTTTTTTGTAACTGTTAGGCAAAAGTTAATCGAGAACAATCCAGCATAAAATTAACTTGCAGCATATAACATCTTTCGGCATTTAACAAAAACTTAAATATTAAAAAAATAATAATTACGAGTCCTATTTCATTTACTTGTAAATAATTGTTAACCCGAAAACTGGCTACTCTTTAAATAATTTACGTATCCACATACCTAGCTAAGATAAATAAGACAACACTGACGCCCATGTAGGTTACTGCCATGTACAGCCAAACATCGGAAGAAAAAGGAGAAAGAAACGAGAGAAGACTCGGAGGAAGCGGTTTGGGCTTACTGAATAATATGCTAATACCCAAAGTCATGAAAGGATTGGAAAAATCTACAGCCTCTTCTCGAAGAGCAGTAATTGTAATATCTCCAATCCCCAAATCGGCTCTCTGTAAGGATAATATAAGCTAGATGAATAGCATCGTACAAAATCAATCTCATGGAAACTTCTAGCTATGCCAACATCATATAATATGCCAAAGGCACTCAACGTTTACATCTTTATCTTGCATCTGCATACCTTATCTTTCAATTCTCTAATAATTCCATTCCATTCACCGGTCGTTTTGTTCAATATTCCGTGCATTTTGTCGGGAACTTCGTAAACGGTATAATTAAACCCCAGGATCTTCGAAATTTCATCCAGCAGATCGATGCAATAGCCCTCAAATCTATCATTTCCAGACATGGGTATCGTACTCTCTTTTATCATGGCGTAAGGTTCGCTCTTATAGAGACGAAGACAACATTGAGTTTATCGCTTGCAATAAAGTCGATCGATAATTTCTTCAAACATTCTGTTGTTTTACCTACCAAAAGTACAGTTACATTCAAACTTTTGCTCTGCAGAGAACCGTCTTCAAATTTCTCCGGTACTTTCGTAATATTTAATCCAATTAACTTTTTATCTTTGTAACGACTACTCCAATAACCAATCTAGGGGGAAGAAAAATCACGATAAGTTTAAATAGAATTTGTTAGTTTTATTGCATGCTTTCGATGCAATGTGATTGCATACTTTTTCCAAGCCAGATCGATGCAATTCCATTATATCTAAATCGAAATCCGAACGAAACCCATTCGTATTAAAGCCAACAATTCCACTCAAACCTTCCAGTTGAACCTTAAATTATACAGACAAAAATCATATTGAAAATATATAAATGCATTCATTAAATACAACTTTTGGGAATGTTTAAATCGTTTCAAAATAATAATCATTCGAAACAATTATTATCTCCTGTGGAAGAATATTTTGTTCAATCAAAATTATAATGTCAAAATTGTTAACTAGATGAATTTGTAATCAATTTTGGTAAACTGTGTCTCACACATCAAATAAAACAAATGTTGTCTTACCACTTTCATATAATTAATAAGGCTATTTCCTGATACCCATGGGCTCTCAGATTCACAAGACAAAGGTTTGATATCTATGTGTTGACTAGAATCCAAATCGTGCAATGCTTTGGCAAATAAATAAACTGCATCGAACATGAGTGCCGTTTCAGTCTAAATAAAATGAAAACATAAATAAAATAAATTAGGGATTTCAACACTCCAACATAATTCATTTAAATCGTTTACTTGTTAATAATCATTTGTTTTTTGAACAGCAAAATGATTACACAAGACAGCGTTGTTTTCTATTTAGTGATAAAAAAAGCAAAAATAATTTGCGAATAAAGAATTTTGACTTACCTTTAGTGTGAATTTATTATCGCTTATCATAGAAGACGGTTGACGACGTCGTTCGGACAGCTGCAATTCGTTGACTACTTTGATTACTTCCGGTCGAGTGGGATCGACGAGACGCAGAGAAGTGATGTTCGTGCCTCCATGGCGGAAATCCTCCAAATCGATAGTGTCCATATCCTAGAAATTAACAGCGACAGCTCACTATACTTGGTATAAATTCTATTAGTGACAACAAAGTGGTACTACACCATTCTGTTAAAAAATGAATTAAGCAAAACTTGACTGAGCTAATTTACACAAACTTACAATGCTCGTGACCAAATAGTGATGGAATTCGGTCATCATTCCAACTTGTTGAGCCTATATAACAAATGAAACAAAATTTATCTAATTTGATTTTTCAAAATTAAAACATTATCCATAGGCGCAACCCTTCTGATAAACCAATTATAATGGCAATAACTTACGGCGTTAGTATTTCACCCAGAATTTGGCACCTGGATGGTTATCCTCAAACACATTTAAAGTCCACGCAAATCATGCACGGATATACAGGTGTATTAGTAAAAACTTATAGGGGCATCATATGTACTTAACATGCGTTTGGAGATAAAAATATCCCGTGAACCAATTTGGTACCATAAGCAGACGTATTCTTGGGAATGAGAAACCTTAATTCCATGCCATTTATAATAGTTTGTTTACCGTGACAAAAATGAGCAAAATTCTTTAAGTTTAGAACATAACAGCATTTAAAAGTTTTAGATAAAAACCCTGGCAGATGTACACAAAATACGTTAGAAACGGGTATTTATTCTTACTTGTTTAAGAACTTGATAAACTTTGTCCGTATTGCAATCCACTATAATATTATACTGATTTAGTTTTTTAATTTCTCTTAGAACGTCTCGATAGTCCTCTCCCGAAGTTGGCAGCTGACGAACAGAAATACTGAAGGAAGAGCGAGCGGGTGTTTTAAAAAGATCTTTCAATCGAACCAGGCCTGAAATTACAAATACAAAGGCCAATTTAAGAAAATAGTAATTTAAAAAATGTAACATTTTTTTAACTCGTTTAGCCTCCTAGTAATTCATCTTCTTTTTTTTAATTATAGATGTAACAGTATAATATTACTGACCATCATTATCTTCGTAAAGTATGGTAAAAGTTCTCCATCCCCATTGTCGAACGAGATCTTCGTACGCTTTACTCAAACTCGGCGAGTGGGGATAGAGATTGATAGAATAGACATCTTGAACAATTCGAAAATCCCATCTTGTTTGAATATGAGGAACTTCCAAGGCATCGCAAATGGATTGAACATGAGACGATGTGCTGGACGATTGTGGACCGAAAATAGCAGCTACTCCCATAGCCATCATGTTGCACACTTATAATCAAAACAGGAATTAATTTTTATATTGCACAATATTCGAATCTTGTGTTAAAATGTTTCATAGCAGCCAGCATACAAGTTAGTATATTGTAAATGTTTTCAAGATAAGTTATGAATGCATTTCACGTACCATTACATTGCGCTGATTTAAAATCAATTTTAAACTATAAATGAATCAGTCCCCAAAAGTATAAACTACATGATTTGGGCTGTGAAAGTGTTGGCATTATTATGGTTTATTTATTCAAAAAAATTCCCCTTAATGGTGGCAACATTGAAGTGCACACAAGTTAATACTGATTGCATATTCATATTGCTTATTTTTTACCTTCAATATAAAAATACACGATTTTTTGTACAATAAATTTTAAACTGTCAAGATAAGAGATAATATTTCATAAGACTTTGCAAATGTTATCAAAAATGTGGTTCTATATTTTTGGATACATTTAATACACGAAATGACCTGAAATTGGAGGCGTACCTCTTTTGGATGCTTCAAAACTATCTTGTTTTGTAATTTTCTCCACCTGGGCCACTAAATGTGATTTGGGCAATATGTTGCGATTGGCATTGATTCGATTTACGGCATTAATAAATGCAACTTCTTGGCTCTCGTCATCATTATCAAATAATCCACCTAAAACCAATTGAAACAAATACAATTAGCAATGACATTAACTGTATAACATTATTTTTGTTTGATGTATATTCACCTAGCTATGATGCAACTTTATAGAGAAAACACGTGCATTATTGTAAAATCTGGCTAAAAACAGTTTTTCTATTCATTTAATCTTTAACTCACCCACACGAATAACTTCAGGCAGACCAACAATTTTGTGGAAGCAAAAGCAAAAGAGTAGAAATGTGAAGATGAGAAATCGAAAAGCCATCACTTTGATTATTATTATTTAGCGTTCTAGTAAAATGAGACTCGTTAAGTAGGTCTTTTATTGTTAATAACCTCATTTCCTCGTTTCTCCGCACAAAATTTCATTCCAAATTTTTGGATTTTTAATGGATTCCACTTTTAAGGTTTTGCATTAGAATAAAAAGAACAATAAATTACACACCCGAGAAGATGTGAAACGTTTAAAGATTATATACAACGAACTATTAATACTATTAATTATTAAGCTACAAATGGAAAGCAAACAGACAAATTATTTTCAGAAACTATTTTATCTGCCAATGAAAAAATGATGGAGAAATAGGAAAAGATGAAAATAGAATATGGAGAACTGAGCATGCGTTAAGGATGCTGTTCCAAGATGGAAGAAACCATTTTAAAAATGGAGGGAGACCGAAAGAATGCTTGAAAAATGGAACAAATAATAAAAACAATATTCATTCTCGTTTTACATTTTTCTGTTACTGTATAATCGATTCGAGAATATTCAAAAGTAGAATTTCAAATTAATGCCAGTTTTTCCACTTCCTTTGAACTTAAAACACCATCATTAAATAGAATACCTGTACCCATTAAACAATATGAAAGCATTTACGGTACGCATAATAAAACAAGGTAATGTGAGAAAAATGCAATGGATGGCATTAGCGTTTTAAAATGTAGTACAACATTGTCCTAGATTTTAGAATGTGCTATTCAATGAATTTTATCACATTTCCTTATTTTATTAAACTCCTACCTCGCTCTCATAAATAATTAACAGCGATGAAAAATCATTAAATAAAAAAAGAATGGCACCAGCCTTTGCATGAATATCACTTAAAAGTTGAACAATTTGATTTTTATTGTTTACTTTTAACACAATTGCGTAATATCCTGGCGAAAAGCATGCAATGAAATGTTAAAAACAAAACAACAGAAAAAATAAAAAATGAAAATTATTTCCATTTTCTCTTATTTTGTTATTTTTTCAAATTTTTTCGTAAATACTCTAAATAAATTTCATCAAAATTATCTTTAATGTGATCTTGGGTGTAATTCAATTGCTAAAAGGGGAATTCTCATACGAAAATATGCCATATGGCTAGAAGTGCATCTTAAAAAACCATTCATACTGTACTATCACCTATATTTCCCCCATTATTTGCAAAAAACATGCATGCTTAAAATAGTAATGTTTTAGTTTTAAACTAATTACCATTGAAAAATGCCTAGATCACAATTTTTTTGTCCTAAAGACCTACAAAACTTTATTATCCCTAACATCTCAACTAAGAACGTTTATTTTTACTTCATTTCTGGCATCGTTTCAAAACCTGTGGAAAAATAAGTCCTGAAAAAAGCATGCGTGGGCTAGCTTTTCACTCAAAAAAATGATTTTAATAAACCAAAAAAAAAAACAATCTCAATTATTTAAAAATTCAAATAATATTTTTTTTATAAATTCAATTGAATACTGCTAAGCTACATATGCTTGAAGGGATCAATTTCCTAAGTAACAAGTTTCAAAAATATAAATATTCTGTATATCACAGGTGATTGAAGTAAGGTTCTTGCAAAATGACACAATCTTTGGTTATTTGGAAGTATAATTATGGTGGGGTTCTGTAAATCTTTTGAGGGGATTCTTCTTTATCTAATTCTTCAAAAATAATAATAAAAAAATAGCTTAACTGTTTATGAATAATTGGTTAAAGGCAAACTCATTCCATCTTTTGTATCGACTTTTCTGACGACCGGTTTCTTGCTACTTCCGCACTTCATCGCAAATCGCAATTCACGTTTCACTTCATCCCAAAATTCACCCTAAAAATAAAAAAATTAATAAAAAAATGTTATACGAATTGATCGATCCATTACACGGTAACGAGAAACTTAAAAGGGCAATATACCCCTTAAAAAACATTTTTACCAATAAATAATATATCGAGAAAAAAAAATGAATTTTTCAAAACGGACCTATCATGTTCTGTCTAGTTATTTAATAAAAATTTAAACATTTTTAATTGAGTAACAAAAACATCACGCCATTGACAAGCAGTATTTGCCCAAGATGCAATACTACATGAGCGTAATGCCAGCCGCACCTTTCAGTTTGATTGTTCACCGATTGTTCTATAGCAGTTTAAGTCAGTCAATCGGGTGCACAATTGAAGGCGCTGCCTCATGACGTCTTCTACAGCTCTACAGCAAATTCCACTTGGCACACGTCTTTTACTTTATTTTGTTACAAAATTACTGACAGAACATGGTTGAGGAATTTTGGGACATGCATTTTCCTCACTATATTGTCCATTGGCCAAAAATCATTCTAGGAAGATTTTTCCCTTCCCATTTACGAGAAATTAGAATTTAGAACTATAAGAAAATTTTCAATGTATTATTCCTCAATGACAGACTATGCAGCCTTTCATTTAATTCAACCTAAAATACCTAAGACCAGTGTATCATGATGTCATTTGGTAGTAGGTTAATATCCCACTATCAGAAAAGGAAACTCCACCTCAGTAGACTTATTCATCATTTTTAAATTGAAGTCCTACTAATTCTGAGCTATTATTAGGAAGATCATTCTAATATTCTAGTTGATATTTTCTTTGACTACAGTACGAATTTCCTTCAGAGGAATCAACACCAACGAATTAGTACATGGGTTGAGAAATTGTAGTAGGAATTTATAGGTAGAAATGAAAAGTAAGTACACAGCACAATGTAAATTAGGAAGATTGTGAATATTAGTAGGAAATTGAAAAATCATTTGAAAAAGAAATTATTTTAATATATAAAAATACAAAAAAAGGTCTGTGGATGTCATTGTTTCCATTAGGGAAATATTAGTGAGACAGAATGAGATAAGAGTAAGGAAGTCATTATTGGATATAAGTAAACAAGAGGTACTGCAAGAGAAATTGAAGCAACAAATAGGATGGCATTTTACAGCAGGAAATTAAGTACCGTAGATGTTAAGTATATTATTAAGTAGAGATGTTAATCTTGTTTGCAATAATAGAAGTGCTCATAAACTATACCTATGACTACCACTTGCATGATTAGCACCGTAATCATCTGCACAATAATGATGGTAATATTGTACAGTCACTTTATGGTGCACTCTAATATCACATTTCAAAAAAAACTTGCCATTTAAAATTAACAATACTTAATAACCACTCTAAAAGCCACCTTTAAGTAAAACGATAAAAGGCAAGACACTGAATTAGCATAAAATCACTGTAACCCACAGAACAATAAAAATAAGTTAAAGCATTGCATGAGACAGGAGACAATATGTTATACTGTCCAGTCAAAATTTGTTAAACATTTCAAGCTGATGCCTTATGAAACTTTTTCCACCAACATTTCAATTTTCTGTTTACTAGTTTTGTCAAAACTACTTTGTAAATTTGCCGTTATCAAAACTTCAAGTAAATTTTCGATGACATTAAAGCTGCACTGTTCTAAAGAAATTTCTTTTAAAAAATGGGGCTCAAAGCACGTGCCAATTACATTTGATTTGTTGAAATATGCACATGCAGTCGGCCCCATTTTGGTACAAAAATTTCTTCAGGATAATGTGCCATTAAAGCCAAAAGGTCGAAAGCGAGCATTCTACAAATAGCACATTGACTGGAAGCATATGGTTTGGTGCATGCTGTATGTATTGCACAAATTTAACTTTTAATTTGGCAAAGTCGTGTTAGTATAACATCGGTTTGAATTTGAAACAAAATTTCTAAAAATTATTTCCCACTTTTTCTATTCGGGCAAATAAAAAATTTACTGCATGAGTTTCAACTTGAACAAAAAACCTGACTCCGAACTTATTGAGATCAACTTTAAACGCCTAATTTCATCCTCACCTTGGTTGGACTTACAGACGAATGATTAGCACAAGCCTATTTCTTTCAAGGGTTATAGTGGGCAAAATTTTCGTGCTATGTATTGACCAACTAAGTTACAGCCTACGAATGTTGTCCACAGATTTCTGCACCAAATATAATCCTTGCACGAATATAATTGTACATTCATGACTGGACATAGGATAGGATTGATATAATATAAAAGTTTGTAAGCTATGTTGCGTGGGTAACAGGACAATTTTAGTGGACACCTTGCATTATCTTTAGATGACTAGCTCCTCTACATTTTAAGACTGAGTTTCTTTCTCCTTATCAGAATTGATCGAAAAACTTTTTACCCCCACATGATCCCATTCTTCTCAATTTGTTACTCGGGTGTCGGAGAGTTGAGATATGGGGGGAAGATGAAACGGCCTTACCATGTCCTGACATTTTTAAAGCCTATTCTATGGAAGCCCTTTTCTGCACGCACAAGTGCGTACATATTATTGCACACAAACGGCCATGTTCTTCTGATTTAGGCTTCTATATCTGGGTTAAGTAATTGGGGCATATAAGTATGGGTTATTAAAATAAGGAGGAGTTGGCGTTCCCTTATTTATGATTAATATTTGCCAATGCTTGATGAAAAATAAAGCGTTCCCTAAATAACAAAATGTAGTGCTCGCTTTTTTTAGATAACTAAACTATTTGCATGGAAAGAAAACACGATAGTTGCCTATAAACCGCTGAATGACCCAATTTTTTTTTAAAAAAAACGTACTCTATTGGCATTACTGTAATGCCCAAATTTAATAAGAATTTTATAATATAAATTTTTGTTTCCGAAAAAATCTTTTGGAACGGGAACGTATTACTTGCCGAATGATGGGTCAAAACGCCTTTCATGTGAGCCAATGACAATTATAATACCATATCCTTATACTGTTTTGAGTATAAAACTAGAAAAAAATCCTATGGCTATAAGGCAATGAAATGCATAAGGAAAAAAAAAACCACTTCAACTATTGATTCGAGCCTCGGGCTCTTTGCAATAAAAAATGTTACTATTGACGGCACAAAATACAAGTGGCATTTTGTCTGCGGAATATATATTACGTGTTTACGAGTCGGAATGAATTTAACGTTAGCAGTGGAATGTCACATTAGTAACACATATTGAATTGAAGAGAAATTTCTGTATAAGCTAAGAATTGCTGCCTCGTTACAATGAATTGTCCTGAGTTTATGTGAACTGTTATATTGAATGAGGGAAGAAGGGGAAAGGGGAGGATAGAAATTGCCTGAATTGAGGTAGAAATCAAATAAAAAGCTCGTTAGTCAATGTTAAACTGACACATCTGGGAAAAGTAAATGTCAGAATTCATAGGATCCTATGCACGATATATTCTTAAGTTTTGAGCGCCACACAACCGTTCATCCATCTTAAATGACGTTCGATACCCCACTACAACCGTACGCTAAAAAAATTATCATCGGGGCACCTAGTTTTGTTGCCATTCTTTGAAACTATAGGTCCTGTCCTAACTAACTGGTCACCACGGAACTTATCGCCAATTACTGTAAACATGCAATTAATAATTCCCTAGACTGTTTGCAAAGGGTGGGAGTCATTCGTGCAAGAGACAAGAACGTTAGTAGCCTCGGTAATCGATCCCGGATACTCGCTGCTGCGCCCAACACATAACAAAGCGAGAGGGTAGAAAAAGGGTGGCGCCATTCGTGATTAGAATAAAAAAGCAGGATAAATCTACCCCGATCAAAAACATCTTATCAATATCCCAATGGCGCTGCCCGATTTCTACATTCCCGATTAAAAGTGCACGATTGGGTCAATCGGGCAACCGTTCGTCGAGGACGACGACGTTGTTAGTACCATTCCTAGTGTCGGATTTCCTGTGATAGTTTGCATTACTAACCCTTTCTTCTCGAACTGTCTTTCTGGTTTTCCAGACAAACTCCATGACACCAACAACGCAGGCCAAGGCCATCCCACCCAGCAGCACGACGAACACACCGCCCACGTTGGCCAATCCTAATTCGTTGGCGCTAGCGCTGGATGACACTTCCGTAAGGCACTTCCCGCCTCCCTTTTCCTTGCCCCACCACTTTTCCTTAAGCTTAAGCAGGGTACCCTTCTCCTGGAAGTGAAGAACAGCGCTGGACAATGGAGGTCGAAATGGAGAACCTTGAATAATACGCCACAATTAGGGCTCTGCCACTTTTACTTCACCAGAGGAACCCAAAATCACTCACCGGGTGGAGTGGCAATGCCATAACTCTTGGAATCCAAAAGGCCACCGATCTGCGTCAGCTCGCATATCCTTTCGGTGAAATACTCGTTGGCTGTCGATTCTATAATATAGGCATAACCTCCTTTCAACACCCTTTCGACGCCCTCATCGTTGCCCTTGGTAAAAACGCTTGGCTGGGTCGATTCCATAGCGCTCCACATATTTTGATAAACAGACATGGAAGAATCCTAAATGAAGTAACAAAAATTCGCCAAACATGTATTTTCTAGTTTCGTAAATCCTTCAGCCCGAGGGTGCTTTCCAAATACCCAATTGAATAATTTACAAACTCACTTGAAAGAATGCCCGAGTCGAGCCACTGCCGATGCAGCCATATTTTATTTTATTTTGTGCTGCCAGGTCTTCCACGCTCTTAATGGGAGAATCCATTCGTTGGACGGTTAAAAATGCGGCCAAATTGGCCGTGTAAGACGATATCATGATAAGAGTGAAAAACCACCAGATTCCAGCCACCAATCGAGTTGACACTGCCCTACAATGGTCAATCGGATTAGAATAGAAAGGAATAGGCATGAAAATGCATTTCAATCAGCTTGAAAGAACATGCATGCAATGTGCAACTTGCTAAAAAGTAACACATCAGGCAAAAGGTAATTCCACAAAATAGGTAACATGCATACAAGAGCACCAATGCAACAATAAATGACTTCGTAGCAGAAAGGTGTCATGAGGGGCACTGACATAGGAAATTTCTTCTATTATTGTAATTTTAAAAAAGGCGCTTTTTGAAACCATTTCAGACTCTTTTGGTTTACTTTAAAGCATTGATAATTTTAGCTGTAATTCTCTTAACAAATCACATTAAAATTCTAAAAATTAACATTTTATGACATTATAATTATAGTTTTACTCTCCAGGATATTCTCAGCTAATGTTTTGTGAAATAAGATTTCCTATTGTTTAGCAATTTCCCAAAATTCTCATGGTCACAGTTCCCCAAAATATTTTTCTGAAAATATAAACCCAGGCTGGGACTGCATTTTAGATTTTCAAAGACTAGAAAACAAATAATTTTTCTTGCATTTTTGGCACCATTTTAAAAACTTCGTTTTCTAAATAGAGAAATCTAAATATAGACCACGCTATAAAAACATATCGACTTTACTAATCTATTTTTGTAGCATTATTAAAACACCACTTCTAATTTTAAGTCGAAAGTAAGTTTCGCTTAACTTCTGAAACGTCTTCCCAAATGTAAAAAAAAAAAAACTAAAACTCGCTTATGGTAGTAATGACAAGCAAAAAAAGAAAGAAAAAATGCAAGCAAGAGACAATACCAAGGAAAAAACAGTACACGATGCAAATATTTTTAAGTCATATATCTACAATGCTCATCCATAAATTTAATACCTAGCATATATGCTTAAGTTATACTAGTTACAACTACTGTAGGCCAGCACTCACTGTACATAGTTACAAAAGGGCCCACTGCTTAACATTGTTACAGTGGGGATATCCATCCGGGGTTAAACGTTAACCCTTGGTGTTTGTGCTAAACCTCAACTCAAGTCTATAGGATTTTTTACTAACCTTCAACTTAACCCGAGGTTTTAATTTAAACCCTGAATGGATCTCCCCACTGTCGGAATTCATGTGGTTTTATACACCCTTTTAAAAACACATACACATACACAGTGAGTACTTTCCCTAACAACGAGTTATGGTAATGCACATTTACCCTTGCGCTTCTTCTACATTAATCTATTTCATGGTTTAATTGTATTATTCTCGATTTTGTTCTTACTTTGGGGCCAAATCGGAACCTTGTTGCATGAGCGATCCGATGGTGAACCACATACTATTCAAAAGTCCAAATTTGTTTTCTAGTTCGTCAGGATCGGGATCGCACGGGTGAGGATTTTCCCAATCGTAAGGATTAAACCTGGATTACCGGGATTAGAAAACAATGGACAATTCATATCAAAGGAAATAACAATCAGGAACGCCACTGGATGTTGAAAAAAAATTACAACGCCACATGGCTCAAATCCATACAACATCAAGCATCACGTAGAGATCAGCAGTAGAATTTTCATCGTTAGATTAAAATCTTACATGAATCCATTTAAATTGGCGTTTAGTTAAAAGCAAATAAACTGGGGGAAACGGTCCGTATAATGTCCTTGAAAATACATAAAACCTATCGTTTAGGTAGCTGTAATGTCAGCATTTTTGACATCGGTGGTTTTTTTTAAGAGGTAATCGCCTTTCATTGAATAAAAAAAGCCTTCAATAATAAAACATTCCCTCTTAATAATACAGAAAATAGCCATCATGTGCAATGCACTTTCAACCCACACAAATAGAATAATAATAATGATCGTGTCCAGGAAATAAAAATAAAAATCAATGTCAATCGCCAGAAAATGCTTCCATAGATTGCTTCATAAAGCATTTGTTTAGAAGCCCTGAGCATAGAAATAAGTAGGAATATAAACACGATAGTGGAGACTATTTTAGTAACTCGTAAACCTCAAAATGTTAAAAGCTATTATTGTTATAACTCCCTAGTTATGGAACAGCAGTTATTACTAAAATTCACCAAAAAATTGTAGCCAACGATAGACATTAATGCACATAATAAATTCAGAGAGTCAAGCCTCTCGCTGGATTTTCTCCGAATGCCATACCCATAATTAAAAATATCACTTACAAATGCTGCATTTAGCCACACTAAAGTCACAAAAACCATGTGAAAAACAAAAAAAAATTCAAAATCTTTGTTAAACTGGTTTGAGGGGACAATTCCATAAAATTCTGAAGATTCAAAAACACACACCAGAAAATGAAAAAGTCTCGAATGCACGTAGAGTTATCGGTAATGGGTGCGCTTCATGCGTTAATGTGGTTTGGAGAAAAGGGTATAGAGAACATAATGCATTTCTTTTTGCATATTGTTCAGGGGTTTCAAAGGTTCTCTTACTTTGGCAGAAAATCGCAACCTTGTTGCATGAGAGAGCCAATTGTGAACCACATACAACTCGTGAGAGAAAACTGATTCTCCAATTCTTCAGAATCACGATCGCACGGATGAGGAGGATTCCACTCAAAAGGAGAAACGCTAGTATAGATATCGTAGTATACAATTTCAAAAAAAAAACTATGTTATAGCATTAGGTTGGAATTAATGAAGGATGAAACGCTTTCCCCCACTCGAGAAATAACACGGCTGATGAAAATAAGAATGAATTAAAATTAAATTATTAAGTATTTTTTACCTTGCCAGCAGAAACAAGATGACGCTGACACCGAGATAGGCCGTCGCCATGTACAGCCACACATCCACCGACAATGGAGACAAAAAAGAGAAGAGATTCGGGTCTTTCTTCGAAGGTTTCTTGAATAAGATGCTAATTCCCAAATTCATGAAAGGCATGGTGAAATCCACACCTTTTTCCCGTTCGTAAGTGACCGTCAAATCTCCAATGCCAACGTCTGCTTCCTGAAAAATCATTTTAATGCGACATTCTGTAAGTGCCTTTTAAAACACAACCAGCGCCACCTAATTATTTAAATTCATTTGAAATTCATAATTCCAAGGTGATTTACAATTGCATTTACATTAAAAAAAATGGTACTCACCTGATCGATCAATTCCTTAATCATGCCGTCCCATTCTCCCGTATCTTTATTGACCGCTCCATAGTTATTATCGAATACCAATTTAATGGTGTAATTAAAATTTAAATGATTGGCAATCTCTCTCAATAGATCGATGCAATAGCCTTCGTATTTATCATTGCCCATGTACCGATCGGCATCCTCCTTGATCATCACGTATGGTCTACTCTTTAATTAGAAAATAATGGAAACGTAATAAATAATGAGGTACGAGAATTCAATTAGGTGGTAAAGCCAAGCTCAGTTTGTGAATAGATTTTTTGAAAAAAATCATAAATTACCAATTTCGTGGTGATTCGCATAGTTCTATTTTGCATGGCAGTTATTGCATCTTTAAAAATTTCTTTGTAAGATTTGGTTACATTTATTCCAGTTTTGGTATTCCAAGAACCAATCTAAAAAGATTCCAAAGGCAAATTATTTAAAAAACAATGGAATAGAATTTTTAAGAGTATTTCAATTTACAAACTATTTATTTAAAGCCCTTCAGAGGCATTCAATTCAATGAGTTTACGTTAAAAAGTTGACCTTTTCAATATTTTCTTTTGTCAAGGCTATTATATCCAAATTAAAATCCTTCCGAAAACCACCTTCATCGAATCTGATTCGGCCAGTCAATCCTTCCATTTTCATCTTTAATGAGAGAAATTCTTACTTTATTTTTAGGACTGCCATTGAAGCATTAAAGGAAACAAGTTCAAGAAATTCGAAACCCACTAGTTTCATATATTGAATAATGCTATTGCCGTACATCCAGGCACTCCCGCTTCGATTGCACAGCATGGGTTGAACGTCTATTGGTTGGACGTGATCGACGTCGTGAAGCGCTTTGGCAAACATTTGGACGGCGTCGTACATGAGAGCTGCCTCGGTCTACAAAGTAAAAAAAAAATGCATATTGAAACTGATAAATTATAAATTAATTCTTGCAATGAATTGCGAATGAAGGCTACTAAAATCACAATTCAACAGAGTCAAAGCATCGTTTTACCATGAGTGGTCCACTTTTAGCGCCAGTTCTACTGTGATAGCTTGGCGCAAACAGGTAATCACGTTGAAGGGAAATAGTTGAGGCACGATCGGGTTTAACTAAACGAAAACCCGTGATGTTCGTTCCCGAATGCCGAAAATGATCCAAATTTACCGTATGCAAATCCTTGTTTAATGATTAAAGGTAAAAATAAGATTGGAAATCCAATGGCATCAAACTAAATTTAACAATTAACAGAATACTTACGAGAGATGTAATCAGATAATTATAATAGTGATTCATCATTCCAATTTCTTGAGCCTAAATGAAATAATTCAATGGAAACGTCAGCAATAACTTCCATCAAATCATCTTGCTTAAAAAGATGGTCTGAGAGAACTTATTGAATGAGAATAGTGTTAGGTAGCACAATATAAGTGATGTCATTTTGAGTGGCATTGCTTTTTTGCCTAAGTATTAACAGGGTTCCCACACATTAAAAAAAAATAAAAATTCCAGGACTTTCAAGGATTTTTATTCAGGTATTTCCTGGACTTTTCAAACAAAGATTACCTACCCAAGTTAACATTTTTTTTTAATAATTCTTGTTTGTCGTTCATAAGCCTTTTTGCTCAAAAACACTGGAAAATAGGTTAAAAATCACCATAAATACCTATTTTTCCATTAAAAATGTTTCAAAATGTCGATAGCAGGCAAAAATTTAAATAAGTTGTACATATTCGCCGAAATTGACAGTAAATGGCGCCGCAGGCAACTTTTTTGCTCACAAACACTAAAAAATGGCCTAAATCACCAAAAGTGCATAAATATTTTGCCATTGTGTGGTGGGGGCCCGCAAGCCGGGAGGGGGGGCCGGATGGCGAAAGCCCATACAGTCTATGGCCAGTCCAACCCTTATACTGGTAAGCAAATTTTAAAATAAATATACATCAATAAATTCCAGGACTTTCCAGGACTCCATTTTCCCCCAGGATTTTCAAGAATTTCCAGGACTCGTCGCATTTATTCAATTCAACCTACCTGCTTCAATACATTGTAAATATTTTCCGTGCTACAATCCAGAATGATCCTCGTCTCTCCGGCCTTCCGGATCTCCTTTAGGAGGGGTCGATGGTCGTCTCCCGTCTCCAATTGCCTCACGAATATTCGAACCATCCTCTTGTAGTCTGCTTTTAATAGTTCTTGCATGCGGACTAATCCTAAAAAAAATGCAGGGTATGTAAATAAACCAGACCAGAGAAAAAAACTCCAGTTTTTAAGTCATTACATAACGTTAATGAACGAGGTTTCATAAACTTAATATCACTACCTTGATTATCTTCATAAATGATAGTAAATGATTTCCATTTCCAGTTGTTAACTAGATCCAAATAGGCCTGACTTAAGGAAGCCGGATGGGGATGAAGATTAATTGAGAAATCGGCACGATGGGCTTTATAATCCCATCTCGTTTCAATGTGTGGGATCTCCAAGGAGTCGGCGATGGACTGAACGTGGGACGAAGAAAGGCCGGATTGCGGACCAAAGATGGCCGCAACACCCATTTTTAACAAATTGCAAACTATAAATGGTTTTGGATAAGAAGATAAGCCAAATGTGGATACATTTTACGAGTGGTTATAGTATATAGAGGAACTAACCTTTCTTGGAGGCATGAAAGCTGTCGTCTAAAACAACATTTTCTGTGACTGGCGTCAGTTTAGATTTTGGTAAAATATTTTTGTTGGCGTTCACTCGATCAATGGCATAACGAAAAATATATTCCAAGTTGTCATCGTGCATTTTAAAAAGGCTGCCTGATAAATTGAAAAACAAAAAAAATTTCATTTGTATTTTTCAAATTTGAAGCCAATTTCATTCAGTACCCTATAGTTCATGCACCAGACAAAATGAAATCAAGAAATAAATGAATGTATATACCGTATAATCCCAATCATGTTCTTAAGAGTGAATTCATCAAAGAACGAATTACAAGCGTAACAAAAGTTAAAAACTTTCAATCTTTCTGTAATCTCTCAACACATAGGCCTACACTGCAGTTATCCAATATGATATATATTTTTTATGTTTCAATAAAAGCAAAGTGTTTAATATATTTTCCATCAGTCTTGCATGTCAAATCTGTTGTTATGTTGTTGAATTTGCATTGTCTAATACAACAGCCTACTAAGATTTTTTTTTTTATTTTATGCATAATATATTTATATATATATTTATAAAATAAAAAAAATCTTAGTAGGCTGTGCTAATACAGTAGGTAATTTATATAGGCATAACCCCAGTGCGTATGCATGTATTCGTAAAAACCAAAATTACAATCGGAATTTTCGGTAATGTAATTGGCACATGCATTGAGCCATGTTTTGCATAAGGTTCAAAAATATCATACTCGGCTCGATGCGTGTGCCAATTACATCAAATATAAAATAACTCTTAGGCCTATAACTCTTTTCAGTGAAAATCCAACAATTATAAGATTTCAATATACGATCGCTAGCGAGGTCAACGGGTATATATTTATTAGTCAAGGTTTAATCCTCAATGTTGAATGGATCAGTTACGTCTTACAACATTGATCATTTGTAATTGCAAATAATATATTAGGAGAATTTAGTTAGTGGATGATTATTAAAATATATATCATACTCACATATTCTCACAGTTTCTGGCAGAGAATGTACTAGATGTGCAATTAGGGTGCATGACAATATTACCAATGAAATGCTTCTATACCAATTCCACTTCATCGTTAATTCCAGCACGAGAAGAACAGAAAAATTCGCACGAGAAAATGTTCGGCCTCACGTAAATTTACTAGGTTAGCAGCAATCCAAAAAAAAAAAAAAATGCTCGTAAAATCTACATTAAATTTATGCGATTAAAGTACATGTACGGTAATGCTCCTTGGTAAATTCCAAAGCATGAAAGTGCTATTGAGAGTGTATCAATAAGACTTGAAATTACGTACTACAACACAGATCATCCCTGAATTCTCACATAATTAAAGTCGTTGCTTTTTTTACTATGAAAAAGATGAAATATTATCTCCACTTTAAAAAAAAGGCAAGCGTGCTGACGCGAATGGCTGATATCTTTGCATGCAGTCTCGATATTTAGTTCAAAGCTTTCTCCCCCCTTTCCAACGAAAATGTTTGGAAGAAAATATCAAATGACGACATTCAGCATCATTAAAGGGGATAGACACAAATGTGCCTTTTAAAGATCTATGCAAAGATACACGTGCCAGTTACATTTGGTTTGCTGGAATATGCACGTGCATTGAGCCTTGATTTTTTAGTTTGGAAGACAAATTTCGAAGAAGGAATACACTTTTTTAAAGAGAAGGAAGCCCTAGACGATTTCAAAATAATCCACCGAAAAGGCCTAGTTTTAGTTATGCCTATAGGCCCTATATCGTTATAATAAAATAAACGACAGAAAAACGCTTTGAATTACAGGAGATGATGCATGCATGCACACTGGTTAAACATGCTAGGCAATGCTAAAATATTTTATCCCTGGCAATTATTTATTTAGATATAGGCTATAGGCCTAGATACTGTTTTGATGGATTTGGAGTGATAATGGAATTCGCCATACGCGCCATATGGAATCGATCCTAATATTACAACAGAAAACTCTATAAATAGTTGAGAATAAATGAATTCAGTTAGGCCTAGAAGGAATTATTCATACACAGTCGGGCAATATTACGTACTGCACTATATAGCCTATATAATTATAAATATTATGCAGTCTCCTTCTATGTATTTTGATGTTGGAATTGGATTCTTATTTTCAGCTATCATGCAATCTTTTCATGAACCATGTGGTTTTTTTTTTAAAGTATTATTCTGGTCGTGTCTTGTTAATTTTTAGGAAATGGCAGTAGTTAACATGCAGTGAAACCATGAATTGAAGTTTTGACAGGAATTCTCTAAATTGCACAGATATTATTCAAAAATTCAAGAAAAATTTAAGATGGAAGTCTCTTTAAGTTTCCTCCTTTAGGCACTTAATTATAGTGGTTTTAAATAAAGTTTGTCTAAGGTAGAAACCAATTATCGATATTAAGAACAAGCACGGTTGGAGGGGAAATTTTACATTGGAAAATAAGATTTGTTTTTCTGTGAACAATACAACATCAACAACAAAAATCCAGTTTTACAGCAGAACATGCACCTACAATAAATTATAGCACCGTATAGAAAACTCAACAGAAATAGGCCCTACTATATTTCTGACGATTTTAAAATTAAGGCTTTCTGCTGTGTTCCCGCTTTTGTTTTATTATCAGTAGGCCTATATTTTAAATCTGAAATCATTCGATTTACTGTGGAATTTGTTTTGCTGGGAAATTTTAACATCGATTTGTGTAAGATAAATGATGAACTCTATAGGCCTACAACTAATTCTATGTGGACTGACGTCAGTTCGGATTGGGGTAGGAATGGACCTGAGAGGATGCAGGGGTTGTCAAATATCATCCAGGCTGGCAATCCTCCCAGGCCCGTAGCCGGGAAGGGGGGGGGGAGGGGGGGCATGGGACATGGGACTTATACATGGGACAAAAGTTTTGCCCTACCCCATATTCCCCCCTTCCCATTTCTGCTAAGCTGGCTACGGGGCTGAATCCTCCGATGGCATGCATGTAAGTTTTGTTTGTAAAAATTTTCGTTATTTTGTAATGGCTCTTCCTCTGAGTGGGGGACTGGGAACCTGTGTCAGCACGTTGGAGCTAATGGGCAAGCACAGGGGGATATTGTCTGGGCATCGAGACAGTAAGGCCAGTATTGTAATTATAAATTCTTTTCTCTCCTTTTTTACTAACGGGTAACTTATAAGTCCTAGATATTTACATAATATATAGAAATGCTTCTGTTGCTTTTTGAACGTGTTGGTTATAACTGCCTGATGGACTCTATAGCCTGGGTGTACAACGCAGTCCGATTGGGTTTTTTTTTTACAACGATGCAATGGCATGCACACAGAAAGCAAGCATTGGGCACCGAGGCTGGGGCGACTGCACATTGTAATCCTGCAATTCACTTATGCAAAACACTTTATCAGTTTTGTTGCTTTTATGACCTGGTTCTATAGATCAAATCTGGACGGAAGACAAACCTATGCTGATCCAATGCAGATCGAATTGAATGACGGCAACCAATTGTAGTTTTGTACGGGTTTGTGGTTCCTCTTATGTGAAATGACTAATTTCCTGCTTGTTAACTAACCCCCTTCCTCAATCAATGCATAATTAAAAATAATTGCCCACTGAGGAAGGGGCCTTGGCGCTTGGCGAGGTGGAGAGGCTGCATAATAAAGACTTGAATTTGAGAGCAGTCCAGTGTCCAGATTTCAAAAATTGACCCTTGCCCTTGACGAGAATAGGCCATAGCTTGTGATAGTCCAGCAGCTGATATACATATTTTTAATGTAATTTTGCAATCCTGCATTAGCGCTCCACTTAGTTACAATCAATAACTACGATACCTAGCCTAAACATGCATTTAATATCTATAGTGAAGTAGAAAATAGTTTTGTTCACTCACAAACAATTTTAAGTTACCGCAACGATTTCCTTGATCATCCTGGAGTGCAAAATTCTTGTCCAAGAACTTCAGGATCCAACAACAAAGGGTCATGGCACATGGGTATTCCACTTCCAATTTGAATTATAAAACCCCAAAACACTGCTAATAACGTTAGCTTACACAAACTGATCCGGGGCACATTATTTGGCACATGAATAAAGTATAAATATAACATTGCGAACAAGAAATTAAAGAAACTTTAAATTAAAACGCGCAAAACTAACACTGCTTTTGGTAAAGTTCTGTTCCTTAAGCACCGGCACGCCACCTATAAGCGACAAAAGGAAGCTGTTACTATTTATAAAAATAAAACTTCGAATTTAATTATTTTCATGATACTATCAACTATCCATGAAAACAATGTTGAGCGGGGATGAACTTTAATATTAATTTTATAAATTTAATAAAAACATTTTTTGAGTAGGATTTTATAATAGTGTAATAGGTGTACCAAGTCCCCCTCTCCCCCCCTTCCCCAATCATTTTGGCGCCAAAATTTGGTGATAGGAAATAAAAGAGGTTTTTGTATTAATTTTGCTTTCAAAATGCTCACGGATGAAAGTTCTAAAAATAATGATCAAGAAATGTCGAAAAATAAAAAACTAGGCAAAGCAATGGAGATGGATAAAACAACAGCATCTAAAAGGTATAATGATAAAGCACTACATGTAGTCCTTCTAGCTTAGACAAATACCAGCAACAATAGCATTTCATTGCCCATAGCTGGGTTGGCTGAGTGGTTAGCACTCCAGCCTGGCACTCGGGCGACCGGTGACCTGTTTCTCTTTCCAAGTTCACGGCTGCCTTGACTAAAAGGCCTTCACCCACCCCCAGATCCCCCATGTTCAAGGGGTTCCTTCTTACTTTTCAGGCACGATGAATATCAATATCTGGATCAGCTCCGAACAATTATGGAAACGGGATGCAGGAGAGGCGACCGAACGGGCACGGGAACTCTATCGGTGTTTGGGACTCAAGCTCGGTATAGCCTGAGAAACGGTACAATTTCCTAGCATAAAAGATTGGAACCCAAATTACAATTAACAGAATCCTCATTCGAAGCAATTTAATTATTACTCAGGTGTATTTCCATTGCTGACGACAAAACGCGTCTTCTTTCGAGGAATTGCGGAAGAGCTTCTATGGTTCATTCGTGGCAGCACCAACTCCTTGGAACTCAAAAACAGAAAAGTGGACATTTGGAATGGAAACAGCTCTCGAGAATATTTGGATAAATTGGGCTTCTACGATCGACAAGAAGGTAGAAATGTCACTTTGACACCTTCTCCAAGGAGATTGAGCACCTAGCCGTAATAACATCCACTTTGTTGGCAATTCCAGGCGATCTTGGCCCAATATACGGTTTTCAGTGGCGCCATTTCGGCGCGGAGTACCACGATTTCAACACCGATTATACCGGACAAGGCTGTGACCAACTGTCGGGAGTCATCGATCTCATTCGCAATAATCCAAACGATCGACGAATTCTTCTATGTGCGTGGAATCCAACAGGTGAGACGAATCCATCCATTTACTTCAATCGTAATTACGGGCCTCAGATCAATTTTCACAGCTATTTTTTGTTTCCAGATTTACCTAAAATGGCCCTCCCTCCTTGTCATATCCTGGCTCAGTTCTACGTGGCCGAAGGAGGCTTATCTTGTCAACTTTATCAACGTTCAGCAGACATGGTTCCAAAAAATTATCCTAATTTGTAATATTTCAAAAAAAAAAATTAAATATTTTTCTAAAAATGAAAACTTAAATTTTTATAGGGCCTGGGTGTACCATTCAACATTGCTAGTTATGCATTGCTGACTTGCATGATTGCTCATGTCACCAATCTAGAGGTATTGGTTCTTTGTCAATCAGAATTTTGTGTAAAATGCATTTTAAGTACCTAATGCGAGTATCTTACTTCATGACCGAATTCTACTTGTAGCCTCACGATTTCATCCACACGTGTGGCGACGCACACATCTATATCAACCACATTGAGGCTATCAAGCAGCAGGTATGTTTCAGATCCTTCGCTTTTGCCAAAATGTTGTGTAGCTCACCCTAATCTCTTCTTTACATCAAATGCCAGCTAACTCGTGAACCAAAGCCATTCCCGAAACTGGAGTTCAAGCGAAATGTCACCAGCATCGAAGACTTTAAAATGGAAGATTTTGAAATATGCGGTTATGATCCCCATCCTGCCATCAAGATGGATATGGCTGTTTGATTTATTCACCTACAAAGTTTCCCATTTTTGTAGTTAATTTTTTAATAAATTTTCTTAAAATATTATGAAGATTTGTTTCCATGTATAATAATATTTCCGGTTGAGTGATAAGTTCACCTCAGTAAACAAAGAAAAAAGAAAAAAAACTATACAGAATCTTTTTGTACTTTTATCAAAAAATTCAGCCAAAGATCACGACTGATATGCAATTGGGACAGAGTGAGCAAATTATAAGGACTTACTCCTTTCTAACTTTTAAAGCAATTTCCAGCGGAGTTCCCGGAATGTTTACCATCCTCGTTTCGATTTCCATTGCACAATTTCCTTTCCATTTGATTTGAAAATTCCTCACTAACTAAAAGAGAAACATTATTCAGCTGTTTTCTGACCAATTTATTCTTATAAACCCAAATACAGCACAGGACCCACCAGAATTAAGAAAGTGTGCATCTCCAATTCGGCCAAGCGTCGGCCAATGCACGATCTTGGTCCGGCTCCAAAAGGTAACACTAAATATGGATGAGGTCGCTTTAATCCAGAGGCACCAGCTTCTCTGAGCCACCTTTCTGGCAGGAAGCAGTTCGGTTGTTCCACAAATTCAGGAATGAGACTGGAAACTTGGTTGTGAGCTAGAATGAAAGTCTGTCACGCACTAATTAATAAGTATTATCTTGTAAACCAGCCAAAAAAAACAAGGTTAAATTATTCCAAAATTTACCCCAGAAGGGATTCTGTGACCCATCAAAATGACATCATTGGGTAGGACGCGACTTGTTCCCAAAGAAATAGGAGTTAACCTAATGCAGAAAAATGATGCAGTTTAGGTACCAAGGTGATCTTAGATTTAACTTGTCTTTAACGTCAAAATAATACCTGAAGCTTTCCTTGATACAAGCCCTTAGATAGTGCATCGATTCAATCATGGCGATGGATAAAGTTTCATTTTTATTCGGACATAAATTTTTTACTTCTTGATATAAAATTTCTTGTTTAACAGGATTTGTTGATAAATGATAAAGGAAATAAGCAGTGCTAACGGCAGTCTGCCAGAATTAAAGCAAAATTAAATCAATGAATAATTATTTTAACAAAATCACAAATGGAAAATGTATAGAGATGGAATCACCGTCAAGAGGCCCGTGAAAATCAAATCTGAAATGGTGGTGATGACATCACGCAGATCGTTATTTTTATTCTGTAAATATTTTTTCAATACACTTTCTCCACTTCCATCTTCCTTAAGCCCATCTTTCATCATTCTTAATTTTTGCTCGACTTGCATTCGAGCAAAACTAGTTTTTAGAAAAAAGAAATCCATTTTTTTAATTTATTAACCAGACACCTAGGCGCCATTCAAAAATTTAACATCAAATTGCCGAAATAAGTTTGTACTAACTCATAAAACAGCAGATCGTTTTCGGCTAATGTCTTCCAATCGGCAGTACGCACGTAGCGCCACATGAGGGAATATTCCGAATCGCCCAAGGCCTTGAGGGCTGCATTGGCTCCATTGATGAGACGTTGAGAGAGAACATTGCGCGTCGGTTTGAAATCGTCTAAGCGGGTGTCCAGTACGGTCAAGCAAACGCCTTAATAAAAAATTTCATTATATTTACGTTGGTGTACGTATCAACTTACTCTCATATGACATTTTTTTTTGCAAATAACTGACTTTCTAAGGCCCATTCGTGCATTTTGTATAATAGTTCTGGTATGATACCATCTTCATTTCGAGATTCTTTTAAATAATTGAGAAATTGTCTCGAGGCAATTTCCAATCCGCTCAAATATTGAGCAATCACATCGATCCGATTAATCTCTTGTTGATAACTTTTTCGTAATTTTCCCCATTCTTCACCATTTCTATAATTATAAAGTTTTTCTTTAATACAATTAATAACAGTGAACGAGTGTTTGTGTTTCCCAATCTTATGTAACCAACTTCTTTTAAATATGAAAGTATGATATAAACGTTGCTTACGTCGGGACCAATCCTCCAGAATGATACATTTCAGATCGTTCTCTTCTAATGGCCAATAACATTTCGTGACTAATTCTTTTTGGATATCTGAAATAAAAAATAATTGAAGTGGCAATATTAAATAGAAAATTTCAACAATTAAAAGTGAAGTTTTGGTGCGAAAGTTTCCTTCAATTTCTGGAGTGAATTAGCCAATTCTGTAAATTTCTATTAAAAATGCTAATAACATGGGGGGTTAAGGCGGAGGGGGGGGGGGGGAGGTAAAATGGAAATAGAATTACCTTCCCTCATTACGAAAAACTTTTTCAAAATCCACTGGATCGAAAACAGAAATGATGAATTTCCCAAAAACGTCTTCTCTCACAATCGGACCGTATTTTAAATATTTCTCCAGATAGCACTTGTGCAGTTTCATTAAATTATCGGAACCTTGATAAAAAGAAATTTAATACTGTAACAATTAATAAACATCTTTAATAGTGTTACCATAATTTGGTCATTAGATAACAAAACACCTCATAGCAAAAGCAGTTCCTTGGTAAACTGCAGAATTTCTGCAGTTTTCCTGATTTTAAACCATTAAAAATCCAAAGCTTAATGAAACAAGAACTTCAGAAATAATGTGAAATACTAATGAATTATGCAAGTTTACTGATGTTAAAATTGTACAGAATCTGATCTCTTATCAACAAAAACTGCAGAAACTTTGCAAATTTTCTGATGTTTGAAATTTACAAGATTAAAGGCCTCATGAAACCAAAATTGCAGAAAAAACTGTCAAATAATGCAGCTTTCCTGATGTTAAAACTGCATGCACAAAATCTGATGTACATGACACAAGAACTGCTGATAAGCGCATTTAAATACTACTGATATTCAGACTTTTCCTGATGTTAAAACTACTGGTACATGTATCATGTATACAAAATCAAAATGTCTTATAAAATAAATACTGAAAAAACTGCAGAATTCTAGATGTTAAAACTGTACAAAATTTCAAGAAATATGAAACAAAAACTTCGGAAAAGCTTTAAAATACTGCAAAAATTATGCACTTTTCCAGCATTAACAGGGCTGAAAAATATGAACAAGCAGAGGTGGCGACACTTTGGTGTATAAATTTCAAAATTGAAATTTCAGGATATTTCAGGCATATTTTCAAAAATATGACCGAGCAAGAATTTAACACCCAAATAATAAGGACACGTCCGCGGAAAATAGAGCATATGGTAACTAAGGTGGATTCAGTCGAGGTGGGTCTAAGGGTTCAGCCCTCCCCTCCCCCAAATCTATGAACTTTGCACGTTGAGGGTGAGATCCCAAACTCGCCTCCCATCCACAGATTTCTTCCTTCCCCCAACAAATCGGTCCGCTGGATCCGTCCTTTTAGGATAACTATCTATGGCTTATAAAAAAATTAATTTACCGAAAGGCGGCCAATATGTCCATGCAGTGCCAATGAGAGGAAAGCGACGAGGACCGGCAATTTTGGCCATTGAATGGACGGTGTGGCCTCTCGGGTGATCATTGACCATCAACCTGATCAAGCTCAAGTGAAATCCATTACAACGAATACGTATGGCCAAACGTCTGAAGATATGGCCAACGCTGACCAAACCCCCTGTTATTAATAAACAAATTCATCACTTATTAATTTCAAAATATTGAAATTGGATATATGCAGTTACACACTAAAACTTTCAACCTGAATATAAACAGTTTAACATGCTTGTAACTTCGTAAAATTGTTGGAATGCACACTTCCTTTAGGCTGTGTTTCTGCATTTTAATTTTACACATTTTCCTTAATAATAAATCACACTAAGAATGTCCCTTGCACCTGTCAAGGATTGCATGCATGGTCAAGGTCAATAATAACAGGTTAAATGCACCGTTTTCCCATTCTCCTATGATTTTGAAATCTATTGATCAATAATACCGCATAGAGGGGCTATTAAATAAGAATGGCAATCTTTTTTCACATTTTTTAAGGGTTTCTCTGCACCTTTTAACCCATACAGGTAATTTAAAGAGTCTATTCGTGGAGGAATTGTGTATCATTTATTCATTGATCTTCTTCAAAAGCAAGCATCAAGCAAACAAAACACATTACTACAATAAAAAAAAACAATACCAAATTAGCTCTTTGAAGAAACACGGCGAATTTCAACACAATAAAATACATATTGTAGCATTAATGAGGGCAGCAATTAGAGTCCCAATATGGCAGCTTCCATCTCTGGTAGAATATGGTTGCCAGTGAAATTGCGAGCAGATTTAAATCTCATTATTTATATAAATGTAGTTATTCGCTTCGATTGTGCCGATTTAAATGTTATTCTACAACGAGCCACTGTCGATCACACGAAGGTCAGATTAATATTTTCTTTACAAATGCACGAAATTCAATTTTTTAAAGGTTAATGCTGACCCCTTTTCAAGCCACTATTCCACACGCACTACATCTATCTAATATTATAGTTCATAAAATGCACACAGACAGTGAGGGGCGCCAGTTATGCAGGATACGCCAAACCTCACGGTGGGCTCGTTCAAAAAGTAGGAGAGGTCAAAGGTCAACTGGTAATAAATAAAAATGGACTGCTCTTGGTTTTCTCTTTTCTCTAAATTTACCATTAGTTTAGTGAGAAGTGAAAAATCCTTTCCACCACGCCAAGGTGGCAGTCCTTCGGAAAGGCCCCTTCCTCTGTGAAACGATGTCACAAGAAGGAAGAGGGCTGCACGTATTAATTTGCTACGCACAGCGAATTGCTAGCTAGCACACCTAATTCTTAATTCCACATAAAAAAACAACGATTAAAACACACAAAACAAGGAAATGGAAGGAAAGAGGGAGATTTGTGCCGGCCGCGGTACGTGGCCGATGGCTACGGTGGATCATGATCTTTTGGCGAAGCCTAGGTGCAGTGGCCTGTTAAAAATATAAAAAAAGACAACAAAAAAATTAAATGTGCCTGAAGAGAACCTAAGTTGAATACTTCACGACGAAGTTCAGATCCACATTTCGGCTGGATTGAAATCCACGATCCAACGGCATTCACTATTGCCATCCAATGGTACCCTCTTGGTCATTTCCCTATAATACAGATGAGTGGGATTAATGCTTATAAGCTTCATGAAGTATAGTGAAATTCAACTTTATATTTACCATAGTAGAAGTTTTTGATTATAATTACCATCCATCAAGTCAGGGCAATCACATCTGAAGCATTAATTGTCAGGTCCTACTACAAAAATCACAAATGTACAATAATCAAGACTTTGAATATGAAATAGACAACATTGAAATGAAATGTCAATACTTAACTGCTCGAGAAACGGCTCTGCTGCGATGGTCTCTGCTGTTGAGCATGCAATCTCGCTCTGCCATGCAAATTGCGTTCGCGCCGCCGCAGCGCCGAAGGTACCCCTCCACCCCCCCTTTTGCCATGCCAAAGGCATCCCTTCTCCCACTGACCCCTCCTTCCCCGAAGGTACCCCTCCACCCCCACTTTTGCCATGCCAAAGGCACCTTTTCTCCCACTGACCCACCCGCACACATACATTCATGCTTGTGTGCCGCAATATAGCGCACATGCAGTAGCGCCGATGGCAGCTGCTGATCGCAGTCGATGGCATCATCATCAAGTCGTCCATCTTCATGCATTTGGATGCACAGCATCAAAGAAGTCGTCATCCCGCCTTGGAAGATCCTTTATATGGTAGTGTAGACTTCCCTTTCTGTTGCTGTGTGATGCATCGACGAACGGCACACATGTTCGAGGCGCGTGGCACATGCCTTAAAAGGCTTGACGAAGAGAATCCACATTGATAAGCCGATTGGTTGCTTTCCTTCTTCTGATATGCTCGAATTGCATTAGCACTGCATCTTCATGCTGGTGATCCAAAGACCCAGACGTGGCGTACGTAGCGCTGAGCACTTCATTATCGAATCCCACGTTGAACAGATAAGCGTTGCTGCCATTTGTAGCAGATACCAGCATTTTCTTCTCCCGATGCTCATCCTGCATCCTAGCTTGATCCGATTCCTTATTATTGTCAATGGTTGCAGTAATACGTGGCACCTCCATAGTTGCAGGCCCCTAGCTTTTGTTGCGACGACATCTTCTGCCGGCTTTTATCACTCTATAATCCAACCTATCTCCAGAAACAAAAAAAAGGGTTCCAATTAAAACAAATGCAAATTTTTAAATTAAACACCTTGGCTCTTGCCGATGTTTCTCGAAGCTTCCAACGATGATCCGCTTCAAGTTGATGTCAAGACATATCAATTTACAATAATACAACTAGCTCCAAAAGTACTTGTGCACAATTATAAAAAACCCTATTATGTGTTAGTAACTTATATAATATGCATATACCGGTATAGCATTCAGGATTTTTTGGCCATATATAGTTTCGCCCGCTATCTTACTCAACATTATCTCGACAAAACCTAAGTCCTTACTTATGATTATTCGTTTTCAGGACTGCAAATGACACACTTAATACCAAAATCTGATTATTTGGTAGTTTTCTTCAACAATCCAGCAATGATTTCTTTTCGTCTTGACTACCTGAAAAGCAGCTTAAAAGTATTAATAAAATATTCAAATAAAATTAATAAAAAATATCAGAACATAATATAACTTAACACAAACAGTCAGCATACATCATGCATCCGTATCAATCTGTAGACAAAAGAATAATGGCGACCTAGAAGAAGAAAAAAAGGAACTATGATGACATAAAAATGTTAATTAGAGATGTCATGTGACCAATAATTCCACTAGAGCAATTAAAATTTGCATAAGGCATCACATTAGGGCGTGCCAATTGAATTAACTCTTTGATTACCCCCAAACAATTTTAGCAATAGATTTTGTACGTATAGCTACTCAGTGTTAATTTTTTAATAACCATATCTGATGCTAGTAAATAAAAATGCTAATAATTTTATAAAGCACCTTTAAATAAGTTAAAAATGTTTATGGAAAAATTAATTACTTCATAATTTATCCATATAATTATCCTAGGATCAACACAAGTGTCTCCTAAGGAAGAGTATGAAAGGCGATTAAAGGATGGTCAGTTGTTACCAGACAATCATCAGAATTATATTGTTAACAAATTACAACTACTTCACGAAAGTCTAAACAATTATAAACCACCTGTTCAAGGAATCTTTCAAAAGGTAAAATAAAATTAAAGGGAAAGTCTCACTTCAGCATTTTCAGCATCACCTGCTTGTATCATCATGTGAATCATTCAAAATTTTTCATGAAATCATAGTCCTGTCTCGTTTGCATCATACAACATTCAGTACAACAGTAGTAATGTAATTGTCATTTCTGCGCACTACGGAAATGTGGGCTTGTGACTGGGGCCATCCGTAGTGCACCAGACTCAGCCGGGGTTAGCGCGCCGGCGCTAGTGGTGGATCCCGCAAATGTGGGCTTGATGCCG
>JAQIXP010000183.1:0-32677 GCA_034700285.1 Proteroiulus fuscus | reverse complement strand
TTTTGGAAACATCGTGATTTCTTCAAAATGAAAACTTTGCTGCAATTTTTATTGCCACAGACATTTATAGCTAGTAATTGTGTACCATTTAAAAATTACTTGTTTCAAGGTGATACTTTCCCTTTAAGAAATCAGTCATTTTTACAAAGACCAGGGCGCAAGGAAAGTGGGGTACCAGGGGGTGCCTACGTATATACTAACTTGAATACAGTTTTCATTAGCTGGATCAAAGTCCAGGTACCAGAAAATCCAATCAGGAAGCAGGATATTCGTGATCTTAGCCTCTTTAATTTAATAAATAGGGAACCGGACTTGACCACTGCGCATGCTCGTATAAAAGGTGCGCATGTCCCTGCATATATGTGGCCCGGTGCACCATGGGACGTAATTTAGCTTGTCTGACTTCCTTCAGAACAAAAATCTGACCTCAACCCTGTACAGAAAATGCTCCCATCTTTTTCATCCGCGGATTGCCACCACCCACTATACTAATAATTCTTATACCCTGAACTCCATCGCACGTATATGTATACGTGCCACGAAAAAAAACCGACAAACAAGCGCATACCCAAAAATAGCCATAGAAAATATTCTGCATATATTTGACTTCAGGCAAACCACATGGCCGTTCTGCAATGCACTGTGGGAAGCACATTTTTCAAGCTGTTGAAACATGCTTTAATTGGCTGACCATTTACAGCATGCAATTGCATTTTTCAATTATGTAGCATATTTTATGTGCATATGAGAAATCAATTTTTTAAAAAAACTAAATACTTAACCAATTGCGAATCACTATAGAAAATAAATGGCAAACCATTTATTTATGGCAAACACTAGCTTATTAAAATTCAGCAAGGATAATACAGCAGGATACATACTTCCCAAGTTAAAAAATGGGCTTATAAAATATTGATTATTATTAATTTAGATAGTTGAGGCTAAAAGATAGGCATCAGCCTTGAATTTTAGGTTTTTCAATTGAAAAAAGTTAAAATTTGAATACTGGTACCTACATTAAAATGTAGTATTATATGTTTTCGGTACATTTTAACTATAACACACTTATGAGAAAACTATTTGTATTGTGCATCTATAACTTTTATTAAAGGAGCATCTTTTTTAAAGTTATGATGTTTTTAATTATAATTGAGTAAAACAAACCATGTCAACTTTCAATGAATGAATGAATGAATGAATGCTCTGGAAAAGTTTATACACTGTATGAACAGGTTATAGCTTACATGCATACTAGCTAATAGGCCTATATACTAATCAAAAAGATGTTAGTTATTCATTATTAATTATCTCTAAACTTTCTGCATTGATGCTATATCCACGTAAAAAAAATTTAAAGAGAATTGGTTTTTTTCCAAGAAGCCGTTTAGTTTTTAGTTTGTTATTATTAATATTATATTATTGTAAGCCTCTGTCAAAATGTTATGAAATAAACACATTATAACCCATATTGTCATCATTAATGAATTTATTAAATAAAACTGACAAAAATCTCGTTATATCCATACCACGAAAGCACTCCATAACACACAATAACACCTGTATTTGTTTTAATTGAAAAGCTATAAATAATAGGGACTTAGCGCAGCACAACAATTAAAAGTTGATAAAAATTACAAAAGTATAATATACAATGAAAGTTACAAACTAAAATATCAAAGTGCATTTTATTCATAAATCGATGAAACTTGAGGTAATAACAGCTAGGAAACCAATTTTAATGCAATTTCAATTTAATTATTTATAATATTAGAATTGGATTGCTGCCAACTACTTTAAACTTTCGTTGTTAATTACACTTTTTTACAACTTTTGTTGTATGGCGCAAAGTGCCTAAAAAATGGCCTCCTGCGATAAAAAACCATAACCCTACATGTATAAATTTAGGAACAATTTTTAATTATTAAGTTTACCAAATTATATACAATACTCATGCATTTGCATGCTAAACGAATGGTCTAATAATTTCTAATACACCAAAACTGGTAAATGAAAGCTTTTTAAAGTTTCTCTGTTCATTTTATACATTGTAAACTTCTTATAGGAAGATGGGTAAGTGGCATCCAATAAGCAACAAGTATCGGTAGGCCTACAAGTATTTCAAGATGGCGTCGATAAGTGCAGAAAAAAGCAGCTTTACTGTACCGTGAGCTTTAGCAGCTTTACTGTACCGTGAGCTTTAGCAGCTTTACTGTACCGTGAGCTTTAGAATGAATGGTAAAAAGCCGGTAAAAAATTATGTATATAAAGTGCAAGGCGCGTGAAATAATTTATAATGAAATGAATCATACTTTTGAATAAACTTCAAATTAAAATCTATGATTACGTATTCTGCAGCATTGAAAACTTGGCTCGCCCATATTTTTTTTTTGAATTTGGTGTGGTCACGAGTTTTCCCTTGGCTGAATGCAGGATGACCATGGCGTGGCATCCCTGGCGGCTGTTGCTGGGCAACGGCGTGAGTTGGCACAATTGTGAAGGACAGCCGCCATAGAAGCCTGACACCGGCCATTATTATACCAACACCAAATTACATCCAGTTAGAAAAATTACTAAATTTCTCTTCCAACTTTCCCTTTTGCCCTCCACATGCAAGTCAAGTCACCATTTTGTCGCGCAAAAAATTGCAACAAAATAAATGCAGTAATGGCAATGGACAGACAATGGATGGATGAAACATTTGAATCTTTTGAGAAAATTACTACGCAATGTAAATTGTGACTATCGAGAGTTCGAAACACACCCTGTACCCTCGATGGTTTTTTTAACTTTCTTGCAGTATTCCATAACCCTCGACAGAACATGAACGAAATAATTAAACTACACTAGAATGCATTGAACAACATTAGTGAAAGGACCAATTCCATCATGCATTATAGACTTGTCTAGAGGAAAAGTCCCTAAAGAAGGTGGTTGTAGGAGGAAGTGCATGCATAAAAATTAATAAAGGCATAGAAATTGCCATTTTATTTGAGTCCACCAATAACCCAAATAGGCACCATTTTACTTATAGTATGCAGCGTCCTCTACTGGCTAAAAAGCATCAGCTCTCATGAAACACGAATAGACATGCACGCTCTAGAGGGCGCCACCAACTGCCGTATATCTGCTGAAATCTATGGGAAAATGGCGCCAAATATGTATTTGGCAAATTGACTGCTGCAATTATTATTGTCATGGCCATTCATGTCTATAGTAAGTGTGAAAAACTTAATTATCACTTGTTACAAAGTGGAACTTTCCCTTTAAGTTGTGTAAATTCGAACGGAAATTAGTGTGTAATGCTTCTTAGATATCGTTGGACATGGCCACTTACTACTTGACAAATTCTAAATGTAATAGCACCGTATTCTATTATTTCCATAATGAAATGATCAATGGTTACTGGTTCACTAGGGCCTACTGGTTGGTTTAAGCTAACGGTTTGCATGATGGTAACCTGTCGGTTTCATCTCTGGAATTCATTTTTTACCAAAAATTCCTCGAGTCAATTTCCCATATCCCACCATGAAAGTTACAACCTTAATTAGGGGAGAATATGTTTTTTAAAAAAAGAGTAAGCACACAAGAGCGCCATGATATGCCCCCATGACCAATTGAAAAATCGTTATGCCAATCATACTGACGAACAGATGAAGTGTAGAATTTGTTTCGCCACTGAGTGCACATATCCAAAGTTGAAAAATAAAAAAATAAAATTATCAGAAAGGAAAAATCCAACAATTGATTAAGATGCTTTTCGGCATACATAGAGAGATATTTCATTATTTTATACTTATATAAAAACGTGGGTTGATTGTTAAGCCTACGCATTTTGGGTTCAGGTTTATAGAATAACCAGTGGTCACCATCCGCTTCCTTTTATACCTGCCTGCATTTTATACATCGATCAACACATTGTTTATACGTTTACACGGCCAATAAATCAAAAAACATCGTTTAACTCTTTTTTTTTCCCTACATTTTACAGGTACTTTTAACTTTTTCGGCCAAATGATTTTGGCACGTGCCATTTTAGTGTCTCAACAGGTCTACCGTGCATATTCAATCACAACCGGGGTAACATTAATTTTCTAATTACTAATGACAGGATTTAGAGGCTATATTGTAACTTCTAAAATGAAATTCTATTGAAATTTCGCAATGACCACAAGTGTCAAGGGCAAAACAATCAGATAGCCTTATCGAGCTGTGCGTCATTTTATCATCTGCTAAAGCAGGGCTTTGAGGGTTTGTTTTTAATAGAAACAGTGCCAACTGGCGATTGGTTAATTATATAAAAAGCCTACGTGCGGAAATATAATTTTTATAATACTGGTACGAGTACAGGTAAATATTGGGCCTTAAATAAAAAACGCGGACGTAAACAGATTTCATTATTTATACAATGGATTTGTTTTCATATTTTATAATATTAAAAAAAATCGTTAATAATTCTTGAATAAATATTACAACGGAATTCATGTGAGACCAATTTGCTAGTGGCGAACGGCTCATGGGTTTAATCTAACAGGAATGACCTAAAATTTAGACACAATAAAGTTCGACCTGACACCTATATATTATAATTCCTCAGTACACAAACTTATGCATGTTATAAGCAAGTATTCCTCGAATTGTTAAAATAAATTTCGAAATATAGGCTAGTTTATCCAAAAAGTTTGAACATGAAATATACATGTAACTGCATATTTTACGATGAATATGTATTCAATCAATATGCCTCTTACTTTTTCATATACCGTTCAACAAAAGAGTGAACTGGTGTAGCTAGTCATTGTTGCATATTGAGACATTTATCATTTCAAATTGTCTTATTCATTCTTTTGTTGAACAGGGATATATATATATTGTGTTACATCATTTTCAAGGCATCTAGTATGTGTCCTGGTATAATCTGTTAGATCAATTGTGTCCAAACTAAAACTGGAACAGGATATGCTCCTGACATGTATATAAATATATTTCTGCATAATTTGTGATCGACTCAACAATATTCATAAATTAACTTGTTGCACACAATTCACATAAACTGTAAAATAAACATATTAAAAAAGTATCATAAACACACGAGCTGTATTTATAGTATACCATTGGAGTATCAAATGTGCAATCTGTATATTACCAGCTAACATCGATTGGTAACAGGTGTGTTCATGTATTTTTATATATGTTATAGAATAGTTCTTAAAAAGTTTAGGCAAATGCCACGGGCCATTTGTTTACCCATTGTTAATTTACCTGAGGTCAATATCCGCCACTGTTACGTGGCACCACGTGAATTACTAGCAAATGGTAAGGGGTGACAAAGGCCGAGGGGGCATTTTTGCGAACAGGTTGTAACATGACGTATGTGCGAAGTCGATCGCTCAATTATTTTACAAATTTTTAATAAGAAAAATACAACAGGACAAGCCAACCAACCCTATTACAATCGCAACCTGAGCTCCTGTGCCATTTAATCTTTCCACGGAACATGAGCAGAATTAAAAGTGACACCTCCTGCAGGAGAGAATTTACTAACAATTATATTATAGTATAATGTAACTATTCGGACAGCTAACATTTCTCACGTAACGAAAATGTTTTTCACCAGGGTTTATAATAAATGAGCCAAAACAAATTAACCAAAATAAAATGGCAACTATATAGATATGAAGTCATATTCGTTTATATGCTTAAACAAATAAAAACCTCTCCATAACAACTGTAACATCCGAAGTAGAGCAAATAAAACCACGAATGAGTGAAGTAAGAGGAAATCCGAGGGAGGAGGGATGAAAAAAAATGTAAATAAATAATACTAAAAAGCACACTAACCCTTAAACTATTTTCGTCACGGAATTAGCACATCTACCTGTCACAAATATGTAAATATACACGAGATGTAATATTTATGCTGTATACAGGGTTAATTAACAAATGACAGGACTTATCTATCTCTATAACTCAATTACACTACATTATTATTGCCAACAACAACCTTTAAGGCCGATTCACACACGCCAACATCAGCACCAATTACCAGTATTTTTTATCACCAAATTATTCTTCTAATAAGTAAAAAAAATGGTTGTATAACGTTTCACTTGTGTGGGTTTTATGTCATGTAATAGTCATGAGACATAGAATTTGGATGAGAAAGTATAGTAGCTTATAGACCAGATTACTTTTAATTTCAGTATTGTAAGTCTTAAAGCAAGCATTAAAGGTAGTTTTATTGCTGTCCAGCTAGTTTTACTTGCCAACATTGAGATTGCAATTAAGATTAAAAAGTTACATCGACAGTCTCGTTGCATAAACTGGTCTATAAACATTATTTACGATGTGATTTAATTATTATGCCTACATAGGTTCAATGGGAATCAAAAGATCATTAAAAGCAAATGGTTGAACATTCTAAAAAAAAGAACTGCTAAGATATTAGGGTTAATTCATAGTCCTACTGAATTCTTTTTGTGTGCTTCCACGACTTTCCTACATCAAAATAAAACAACTGTATCGTTTATTTCTCAAATTCAACATGTTTTTTATGCAACTAGCAATCTTTGAAAATTTGTCGAAATACACGTATTTATAAAAAAAAAATAAAAAAAATAGCAGCATGCATGCGGATTAATGGTTTGATGTTTAGCAGAGGGAGAGAATAGACCTAATTATAGAAATGCCTTTATTAAATTTCCCAGGCTTTCAGGCTACTTTAGATGTTTTTCCCCCTGACGTTCCCCTACAAAATTCTTTTTCTCTGAATTTACTTGCCATTATCCTAATTTTTTGGTCAGTATGAATTAAATTTGTGAATGTATAAATATAGCATAGCTTATACAAAAGTTGATCAAGGCGTGGCATACTTGTATTTGCAATTTCGGATAACATTTCTTTCCAAAAATAACCTATTATAATAGTTTCAATACTGGCAGCATTATAAAAGCAATGCATTGAATGCAATGATGCAACAAGTGTTCCCAGGAAGTATACCAGGTGTCCATAAAGTAATGGATCAATATATATAGATTCAATGATTTTTTTTAAAGATAGATCAAAAGTAAGAAAAAATGAAACTATCATATGACAAGGTTCCAAGAAATTTTAGGCAACATCCACATGGCCTATAAATCTGATCCATTCCAGAACTTATTTGGCATTTTCTCAAACAAGTTATTCCATATTGACCGAACTAAAATCCTACCAGTGAAGTATATATAAACATTTCCCAATTTTACGTCATACATGCATCCAACAATTTCGTTTGTTAGTGCACGACGTTTTGTTAACGAGTTGTTACAATTTTGGAAAAATTGTGCAATTATATTATGGACACCCTAATGCAATTCAAACAAATGCTACGAGGTGCATTTTTAAATATTTCTTTAGGCCCCGTTTTAGTTTTTAATCAACTATAAGAAGATCAAGAAATTCCCAAAAACTTTAGCCACGCACTGCAACCTGCATGACCACGCTCGGCGTGGGAATTGGCATGCATGCAGTGATTTGTACCAACCGATGACACCACCTTAATTCAATGACCAGTAAAAAGAATGAAGGAATTATAAAAGAGGATCGAGGAAGAGTTGTTCCGCTTCACACCTTCACGCCATCCATGTACTTTACATACACAAATAATGGGTGCAATGTTTTTACCAAAAACCGATTTTGGGTCTCCTTCACACACGGCTCAAGAAGTGTACCCCAATACATGCATGCATGGTCGCCTGCATGTGATAATATCATTAAACAAGTCGATGGGCTTTGAAACGAAAAAAAAGGGTTTTTTTAAAAGGAAAATTTCCAAAAAAGTTATTCAACATTTAAGAAACAATAATAAATAGCAAGTGGTGCCGAACTGATGACACCCGATACAGGTGTTGCAATCAGGCGAGTATAAGCTCCCAACCACAACCAAAATACATAAGAATAAAAACAACCAAAAAGGAGAATTATACCTAAGTGGTTGAAAAAGGTGTAAGAAAGGGTTAACCTCGAGCAAATCAAGTTAATGGGAAATAATGGTTCATTTTCGCCTCATCGTGTCATTGGCCTCAGAGACACATCACAACCCATTAACCCTATCTTTAATCTTATAATCTGAAAATGACGTTTCATCGTGATGCCTTTTTTTTCTTAATTCATTTTTTGTTTCCTCGGCTATAAGAGACAATTCCCAATTACTAACCAACCGAAGATGGCAGTGCATGAGAAAATAGGAAAAAGATGCACATGATTTGAAAAATTTGCAAAAAAAAATAAAACCATTGTACGAGCACACATGAAGAACCAACAGAAATCTATTATCTAATCAGAACAGTGTTTAGTTTGCACTACTAATTGTGAAAACAAAACTAACAATTTGTTCACATTTGTCTCACAGAACAGAAAATGTGTACATGCAACCCCCTTTCTAGTCCAAAAATGCTCTTTAGTGACATCAGCAAAGCAAGTGTCCTTATGAGTGTGAACGGATACAAATAGTCCGCTTCAATGGCTTACATACGAGGTGGCAGGGCTGATGACGTCATTGCTTGGCTTCAACATTTACCTTCAAAAACTTATACCGGTAACTTCCCCTTCCTTTGGTTTTTGCATCTTTGCATATAATAGCTTAAGGTAATGCCACTTTTTTGAATTAAATTTTAACATGTCTTGGGAATCCACAATGAATTGTCCAAGTGAGTGAACTGATTCTTGTGACGAGAGCCAAAAGGTTACACATCAATTGTAATTAGCCAAATCAAGATTTGGTTACAGTTTTCATCTGTCAAGCTGGCATTGATATATTGGGTTCAACCCTTTTAACTATATAATATTGCAGCATTACCCAAAGTATTTAGATTCTAGAGGGGTTAGGTTATAACTACATTATAGTAAAATTTTAATTGCTTGACGGTTATAGGCCTACAGCATGTAGGGGTCAGTGATGGACATCTTAACACTTATGTGAATATCGAGAAAAAAAATAGTACTCTTTGAGGTGAAGCATGCAGGTGCAGGTAACTGCTGAACCTTGTACCAACGAAAATTACAAATGCTGGGTTAATTTCTGTTGACAATTTTGCAGAGTTTTGTAAATAAAAAGAATGATTTATTGAAATATACCATAAGCTCTATTGCAATACCTTGTGCAAAGTATTACTGGGCCTATTTATAAGGTAAAGGGACAGTCCCACCTTACCTCAAGTATTTTTTGCAAGAAAGAGGGACAAGAAGAGTGTAAAAATTTAAATGTAATTTATAATTACCATTCAATAATTATTAATTTTGAAACATGCCAATGTGGACATAAAATCATGATGGTTGATAGTAGCCATGTTAGAAATCCTTTTGTCAATTGCACACCCTCTAGTAATAAATTTGAAGGCGGCCTAGATGGTGTACACGTTTTTGCGTAACAGAGAATGCACATAACTATTCCATAGCGATAAAGTGAAGCCAACTTGGACTCCCCTTGCACGCAGTGCCATTCTGCCTGGGTGGGGGACTATTATAAAAATGGCGCCTATATTGCTATCATCTTTTTTGGAAACATGGTGATTTCTGAATTAAGGTGTAGGTGAACTGCAATTATTACTAAGACAGTCCTTCTTTATTATTAATAACCTTAATTTTAAGATTCATTCGTGACAAAGTGGGACTGTCCCTTTAAGTTTATAGAGAGAGATGTCACGAAATTAGCATTGAATTTTATGGACAATTTATACACCTGCTGCATTTTTATAAAAAAAATATTAAGGTTTTTTTTTGTAGTCAACATATAGCCCAATACAAAGAACAACGTCGGTATCCCCACAAATTCTCCAAATGGCGGGCGCTCGCTTAATACTTAATTAACGGCATGGAGACTGCCCGGTTATTAAATAATGTAGACTTCCAAAAAGCTTACAGCAAGCCCTTAAAAACTTATTGGTGCACAAATAGTGACACACGCGTACTGCAGTAAAGCGGTACCCTAAAATAGTAGGATGCCCACTCATTCGGCATATTAAATGCCATTATCGTTAAATTGATGTACCCGTATTCAGAAAATCCATATTGACATTTAAGTTACCATGAAACTTCGATGGCCCACATTATCAAAATGTCAGTATGGCTGTAGTTCTACACGCTGCTGCCAAGAGGGCAGTACTAGCTTTCACAAGCTTCAATTAGCCTACTTGAAAAGCGTGATCAGTTTGCCTGTACTTTTGTTTAAATTTCAGCCAGATGGACTGACACATAGGTCATTTTTATATATAGACAAAGTTTTTTTCGCATGCAAAAGTTAGCATTCCAGCCATCCATCCCAGCACGCCAAGCGTAAACTACCCTCTATAGAAAACAGCCAACAACAACAATAACACAATGCCAGAAAAAAAGAAGATAAAAACACAAAACGCATTCTTGGCCGGCAGCCTTTGGCCACTCTGGGCTCCTCATGCAATATTGAAAGGCTGTGGCATGGCTTGAATCAGGTTTTTATATTAAGAAAAGAATGGAGCATATCAGCGGAGGAATAAAAGGTGGAGGTGGGCACTCTTATAGGTGAACTAGAACGTCTAAAATATCCCCCCTCATATATATACATCTACAAAAAGTCCACTTTACTCCCCCCCCCCCTTTCCTTTTCCTAAATTCATTTGACAATACTAATTACAGAACAGACATGGATGGACCAGGGGTGAAAAAAGGTGTCCTCATGCACATTGCATTTTTTTACCCTTCTTTCATCGTACGGAGCCCCCGCAGTGTTTTGTGCATTTGCCTTCCACCCCCAAATAATAGTTAATTACCATGGATTCAATGGCCATCATCCACTTTGATGGAGTTGCATTAAAAAAAGCTACATTTCAAAGCAACTCTTGGGTATAAACTGTTTAGAAAAAGATAAAAACAAGATCAGTGTCAGCGCCATCTGATAAAAGAACATTCACTCACATCGCTTGGTCAAATCACAAATCCCATCAATCCTTTCTTTTTGCATGGATATACTTCAGACATTCACTTGCATGGAAATCTTACACCAAATCAGATCTGGTGATACCAAGTGCATGGGCAGTTGCTGGTTGACTATTTGCAATATAGAGGATATTATGATAACCGATCCTTTTTTAATTGCCGTGGCGCACTTGAAAATGGTGGACTATGCTATAGGTCATGAGCCTTTAAAGCCATCTCTACCGCCCTAAATTCAGTAAGAAATCCAGTCTCAAGGGGGTCACTTTGAAATAATGTGGGTGGGCAAGTAAAATATTACCTAACATTCACATGGGGGGCAGTGAAAACTTTCCCTCCCCCATTTTGTGGATTCACCATAACATTTTATAACCACGTAAGTGAATCTGATTCAATTCAATTCAGTACCCTGTGATCAGCATATCATAAACATGATGCCATAATAGGTAGGGATTTATCACACTATCAGAGGGAGACTCCAACATGGTAGTCTTTAAAATTATTGTGAAATTGAATTCTTAATAATTTTTAACAATTCTTAGAAAGATTATTCCAATGTCTTATAATAACAGAAATCTTATATAATGGTTGGTAGGCCTATTAATGTTTCAAAATCAATTGATGAAGGGTGCATTTGACTTTTGCTGTTTACTCTGCATAAAATTACATGCAGAATCATTTTGGAACTTGCATCCATAATAGATCATCTGACGGCTAATGACTCGAAAATTACTTTAACACATCATTTCAACTATACAAAAACGTTTTAGAAATGTTTTAAATCACTTATATACAGGCAGATAAAACAATAATTTCTTGATTTTATTTACTACTGCCAATTCCAAATTCTAAAAGCGCCAATTTGCATCAATTCATTGTTTCCTCACATTCAAATTAACAAAATATTTAGTTTAATTTTGAATTTTTCCCTTGGCTAAATTTAGTCATTTTACCCATTAAAAAATGGAAAAGAAACACAAGACAGAGTGGCGATTCAAACATCTAGCCAACGTCCTACCAATTTAAACTATTCTGTCGTTATGGCTGCCACAACTTTGATAATGCTTTCCTTTTCCTATATGTGCTGGTTATAGTGACCCATAGTTCTCTAAAAACCAATATCCCAAACAGCAGAAAACTGGGATGAAAAATCATCAAGAATTAAATTAGTATGGGGGGGAAATAATTTACGCAGGCTTAAAATGGTTTTGCAACGAACTAATTTGTGATTCCCTGGTTCCTTCGATTATTGAAACGACATTCATGCCTCATTAAAATTTAAATTGATATACATATTAAAAGCGCATTATATAAATATATATATTAATGCAGTGAACTGCTATTCTTTCCCACATTTGAGTATGTAAACTAAATACAGGGTGTCCCGTTATTTCACTTGTACGCAATTGGAGTTATAACACGAATTAGGAATTGCATTTGTCAATTTCTGTTAATATTTACAGAAAGATACGACAAATACAAGTAAATTACTGACTATAAGGTTTCTATAAAAATGATCTTTCCCATTACTTGCCTCTTATTTTCATATACAGGTAAGCTTATTTTTTGTAATATGCCTTCCATTAGCTTAGGTTCGCAGTTTTAAAAAAAAAGAACTTCAGGATGGCCGATGGCCATAAAAAAACCCTCACAAAAGACGAAGAATGTATATTCAGATTGAATAGAAAAAGGACGAAGAAATGTCGTGAGATCAAATTCAAAGGATTTTTTGAGCATGATGACCAATCAACTCTTCAACCCCTCTCCCAAGATCTTCAACCTAAATATATGGGGGTTCCACACGAATTTGTATGAAAAAAACTGAGGGGAGACCTTCGACATCAATTGCATTTTGCAAAATAAACTTCAAATGTGAATGTTAATTAGTACGGAATTAATGAAGGGTCATCTGTAATTCTTGTGCTTTCAAGTAAAAATGTGCTACATCCATAAAAAATAGCTGAGTCATACTCAAAAACTATATAACTAAAACATGAAAATTAGCATATCATTACTAAAGGATTAATGTGCCCAATTAATACCATCCAGGTTGGATTGAATTTATTCACATTACTTTTTAGCATAGTTTAAAATTCGAGAATGGAAAATTAGAACGGTTATACTAACAGCCTGACTTAAGAATATTTAAATGACGAATTAGAAATTTTTCAATTATTTACTCCATTTGACCAATAATAATCGATACCAAACAATGATGTATGTACAAGCTATTTTTATTAAAAATAAAACGAAGAAAATAAATGATATCTAAAGCAGTAGGCCTATAAATAACCCTTGATCAACTGTTACCTAACCATCGAAATGATCCTCAGAGCATAGAATTAGATCATGTCTGGCTATACACTGTATATAAATATATTAACTATTGGCCTATAGATCATTGTTATCACTTGAGTAAACGTCATTTACTTGTACAGTATATATGTAAGTAGTCGTTAAAAAACATTACAAAATTTTTTTTAAAAGATTTTTTTTGATTTTTTAGCTATTTACAACAGGCTAAACTTTCAAGCTTTGCAAAGGACCAGCACTATGCAGGCCTAACTGTCAAAAGTTGTAAATTCGTTCAGCACATTGTTATGCATACGAACACTCCATCAAGTGCATGAGAAGGACAATATCGGTTTTATGGGGTCATGCACATTATTATTTTTAAAGTGAACTTATTTATTGACAAACAACATTGTTGATTTTAGACGAAATACAATGAGACAGACAATATGCAAGTAGCTCTCAATACCATAAAGAATGCAGGCCAATACCTCAGTTACATAATTGTAAAAAAAACTATGCGTATGTGGGGGGGGGCTTAAGTCTGCTAGCAATCCCCCACCCTCCCTCTCACGCCACTGGACTGATTGGGTTTGAAAGATCTACCAACATTTTCTTTGAATTTCACTAAAGTTTCAGGCCAATTAAAGCACTTCACACAGCTAGACAATAATAATCACAAACTTTTCGACTACCCCCTTCCCCACCCCCACCCCCCCACCCCCCAATCAAAGTTATTCTAGGCATAAAAACGAGAGTTATTGGATGCCAAAAAACCCACGACTTTACAAATGTAAAAGGTCGGGTCAATCTCGAGCCAGCATGTCCATTTTCCAGTCTTAATATAATGCCAAGTCTCATATGGCACAATAATAGCCATTAGTCTGTTATGACGCTTCTTAGAAGGGAGCGTTGATGGAGCGAGGCCAAGTCAAAAGTTAAACTTTGATCTACTTTTCTCTAAATAAAAAACACACATCAGAGCTGGGATCAGCACGGGTCAAGCCATCACTTTAGATGGCCGGCCACGTTACAGTTTCATTAGAAACTAAAATATAATAGAAAACAGGCCATCATTAATGACCAGAGAGTGAAGTGGTCAGTGACACAATGTGACATTGTATTAAAAGTATACTTTCAGCCTTCAAAAAATCAAGTCTATTCAGCTTGGACTTCAGAATTTACAGAATGGATGGCATCAAACTTAGAACTCTGATGGCAGTATTTTAACTCATTACCAAATATCATGCGATATCTTTTTGCTAGTGTTATGCATGTATAATATTTACCTGCCTGTATCTTTTTAAAATAAGCCAATATTTGCTAGCATTAACTTTTGTTTCAAAAAGTTTATTGGCTACTACTAAACAACTATTGCGATAATTGATTTCAATGAAAACTTTTTTGTTACTAAGACAACAATATAGAGTTAAAAAGATGCGGACATCCTTTTAACCCATATTTCCCACTCAAATATGGATCCACAGGTCTATAAATCGAAAATAATAACACAATTGTATTGCAAAGCCAAAAGAGGATACCGTCGACCACACCTTGATACATTTTAATTTGTAAACTGAAGCAAGAATATTTATTTATTGCATAAAACAATATTTCTTTTTGGTGTGGGGATTTAATTTTTTCGAATTGGTTCAATGACAGCAGGTAACAATTGTTATTTCTACAAAATTCTGCGAAAAAAAGTAATTTTTTTAAAGTCCTAAATATTTACAAATTCCAAATATAGCATCATGACATTTTTGTATGCTTAAAATAGCCTATATTAAAATTGAAAATGATTTTCGATGAACTCTTTATGCTGATTATAAACTTTGTAATAAGCTGCCATGAGCAAATTATCAGGAATGGATTAACCTCATACTTAACTTGACCTCAAGTCCATCCTGACACTTTGCATCAAAGATGAATACCAATATTACAAAATAATACTGTTCTATAGAGCCAATACACGTTATGATAAACGTAAATCTCTCTAAAGTGTTCAATCAGTCTATTCAAACTTGCTATATATAGCAAAGGCAAGGCCTATTCTCCCAGTTCATGTCGCCATTTTGTTTTTCATCTATTGGGACTACATATTAATTTAACACGTAATCAAATGTGAAAAAATACATTCAGTAAAAAATACATGGTAAAAAAATGTTCCTCTATGTCATGTTAACGTGAAATTATTTTTTCATGGCCCAGTGCATTGATAGATCATTCTGAAACTTTCTGACAAGTATCAAATCGAACCTAAAATTCCTTTAAAAAAATTAACGATGCTGCAACTGAAAAAATTGAAAAACAAAATGGCGACGTGGACAGTGTGACTATAAAGAATAATACTAAACTAATAAATAATACAGCCTATACACGTATGGTAGATACAGTCACACTGCAGGTGTCAACTGTAATGAAGGTCATTACAAACTGATTCAAATGGCCGGTGTGCCTATAACATTTTCAGTCGTAGAAGGGTTTGAGAGCAGCTCGCAAATAGCTCCATTCAAATTCAGTGTTTGATAATGTATATGCTCCCAATTACAACCGTTCAACTGTGGCAAAAATTTGCCATTAATAATATTGACAGCGGAATGATTAACCGATAAATATGGGTTTATATGGTAGCTGGGCAACCGATAGTCCCATTCTCATGTTTGAGCACAAAATTGGTAGAAAAAAATTCTGGGAAATCAAGATATACATGGCTTATATAGTCAGGCGGCAATATAACACTCAACGTGTGGACATAAATAAGGTATCAAAGCTGTAGTTTAATAAAAAAAAAATGTACCTGAATTACATGCTAAAATAAACAACGGAAGACATATCGTGGATATTATCTATGTTTACTCACCTAGCCTATATACGCATCGTCAACGTGCCAAAAATGGTCCGAACTCAGACCACCCACCCACACTTGTTTCGATAAGCCTACCCCTAATTATTATAGCCATCTAAATAGCAATTTAATTAATTTTAGGCCTACCTGACTTGATCTGATTTATCCCGGCCGAACCTCTGTTGCCGCTTGCTGTAGTTGAATTTAGTAGGCAATCCACTCCTGAAAAGAAAATTAAATAATGTAATTAGATCTCAATTCTTTATTAAAAATAAAAATGTATCATGAAAACTGTTCGTTTTTAAAGGAATAACAAGAAACAAAATGGCGTTCAATAATTCAAAAAACCCTCTTGAACACGATTAAGTTAAAATTCATGGATAGCATTTTGGCTTTTCCGGGATATTCCAGACACAAGCCACATGTGCCCAGGGTTCATGAACCTGCAATGCCCACAATGTATATTGTTTACACATTTTGATACCAAAATATCTCTCATCCATTTCGAGCACCCTTGGGTCGTCTGAGGACGAGCGTTTGGCGACCATTAAATACTCTTGTAATGGGGCAAAAATATTTTTAGGTTGTAAAAAAATTTTTTTTTTTTAAAAAAAAGTTTATTATATATTTGCATGCAGGAGATTTAAGATTGCTGTGAAAGACATATGGAGACAAATGTTGGGTACAAAATCAAGACGAAGACAGCCAACAGTAGCTAATGCCTCCCATGGCACAGGGGGTTTCCTCTCTCCCATGGTAGTGTGTACGATTAGGCATGATCATCTTATTAAAAGATTTTCAGTCAATGACCTTTTCCAAAATAATTTTTAAATTTCTCCTGTTCAAAAAAAAACAACTTTGATTTTCGAACTTTACGTTAACAATCAATATATTCATTAGAAACAAACGACAAAAATAAAAATTCCCACTGAATATGGACACGGTTAGGTTTATTCAAAAATACAGGAACAGAATAAACTTTTTAAATATAAAATGGATAATATAATAGGGCATCTGAGACTTATGTATAACTATAAATGTTAACCAATTAAGAACCTCGTTATCTTTCCATTTCACTCATATTTAGAACAGTGCTACTGCTTAATTCAACGCACAAAAATATATATTACCGACTTTTCCCCAAGTTTCCCAGTCAATCAACGATTTCCCCTTAGTATCCAGAACCTGTAGAGAAACCTCAAAACCCCATTTTTTCAAGGATGCTAAAGTTCACTACTTCTATAGTGACGTAGTGTGACCATTCCTGGCGCACTTCTAAATTTGCTCGCAGCATCTTATCTCCAAACATGCTCAGGAGGCACATGAGTCCACGCCATGCACCCATCTTCCATCCACTAAACTAGAGATGGGTCCAAAAATAGCCCTCCCAAATGTCTTTCGGTGCACTGGTCCGGTAAATTGGGAGTAGGAGAAGGGAGTCTGGGGGATGTCGTTTCTATGGTGACCAGGAGGTGGTAGTGCAGCAGGAGTCGAATGCTTATTTGGGAAACTGCGATGTTCTGCATAGAAAACTTTCTTGCAAAAAAAATGAGGAAAAAGTAAAAAAAGGAGAGCAAAACATATGGGGGCGTTAGGAATGGGGGTGGGGGGGCAGTTGGAGACCAAATGGTTGGTGTTCTATGAGAAACTCAACCACAAGCACAAATGGATCGGGTACGGGCCAAGACCAACAACAAATCACTTTTCAGCTATATAGGCTGGCATTAATACCATAGGCCTACTTTGCAAACAAACCTTCATTGTAATGAAATCTAAATTGGGAAAGTTTCCAGCATAAACCAAAGTAAAAATAAAAAATACAGCTAAAACTTCATTTTAACCATCTTTAACTTCAAACAGCATTCCCGATCCCTTGCATCACATTTTATTAATGAGTACAATAATCTTCGACTTTCCCAGATTTCTAATACTTGTATAGTTTTTAATTTCCTTAGCATTTCCCCAACTACATTTTCATTAAGTAGACTAATGTATACACCGATTTAAAATCTATCCTATACCTCTATAACAAAATACACACTGTTTAAAACAAGAGTGAAGTGTGAGTCTATTAAACTAATCATTAAAAATAGCCAGATTTCGATTGGCAAAAGTCACAGAGGAGCAGAATAGACCACTTTTAAAATTCCTCTCATAGTTCACTCACTTTTGGCCATTTTATTTGGGGCTAATCAGGTTGTCGCAAGATACTTCTCATAGATGGCAGCATATTTGACAAATAACATAGGTGGCCATTTTATGTGGGCGTCTAGAATGTTCTATTCACTCTTTTGTTGAACAGTTATAAATATATTTACCTAACAATCAGATATAAGCATGTCAAACTTTCTTATATTTTCTGTAATTTTTTATCTTATCTGACTTTATTTCTATAAGTACAGCTCTATAATTATAAGCATGAGCTCTGTAGACCCTATTGTGAAACGTCAGTTATAAGTCAGCTTTGTTGGTCATGGCAAGCTGATGTGTGAATTCAGTTTTAGTGGGGAGAGGAGGGTGGGGTAAGGCATTTTAATTCCTGCATGGATTGCATCCCTTATATTTTGATCCCTTGGGTTTTAGCCTCTCCTTCCATTTCTATTAGGATCCCATCCGAGTCATATTCTGGCATTCCCTAGACAGTTGTTGAAAATGGCACTGTGTGCCATACTTGTGTACATGGCTATATTCGGTCCTTTCAGACTATTTACTTTTTGGGCAGCTCGGTCAACGACGTTAGATGACCAAAAAAAAGTAGCAAAAAATAGGCAATGTTCCCCCCTGCAGCAGCAGAGTGATGGGGGTAAAATTTTGGGGATCTTGAAAGGCCACCCCATGTGCACCATCCGCTTCGTCCCAGAAGAGGTCATCGGCCCACATGTGCAAACATTATGGTCATGCGTTTTTCAAGTCTCCCATATAACCCTCTAAAAAAAAGTTCAAAAAATTCGTCTGCTTGCATGTATATACAATTGAAAATGTATGGGTCGCTGTTTGTGCCAAAATATGTAGTTTAGTAATTAATACCCAATAAGCTTCAATAACTTTCAGCAAAGGAGTGGTTTATTATTCAAGTACTGTAGTAGATTATTCGATAATTAGCCTAACCAGGATCAGAACTAATGGCATCGCCCTCTACAAAAGTTATTCTATCATTCTGAATACATAGTATTAGGGCTAATTAGTACAAGTAAATTATGGAAATGAGTTGACCTATTCAGAAAAAAAAGATTGTATATACAAAGTATATATTTGTTGTACTTTTGAACTATGGCATTTTAAGAGGAGTTTTGAACCACGAACTCACACGAACACTTAAAAGCCATCTTTAGTTTTTTAACCATTGCCGGCTTGGACATTTAACGATCTTTTAACCTTTGTTTTAATTGATGACAGATTTTAGCCATTCGTTCCAATTATATGACCATCAAACTTTGCTTTTTTATAAGAGGATATGGCAAAGTTCAAAAATAAAAAGGCAATGATTGTCATCAGAATGTATAGTGGCTATAGCATGCGTGGTTAACAGTTATCATTGCCATTACAAAAATCAAAAACAAGATTTCTTTTTTTTCATTTGATAAAGGTGCTTTATATTTTTTTTATATAAAATTACAATTTTATTAGCTTATATATAGTGCAAGCTGAATTTTCCTAATTATCTCAATAATAGGGATGAGTCCAAAATAATTCTTTGAGAAAATGCAATACAAATCATTTTAGTGAAAACATACATAGGCCTACATGTATATAGGCCTACGGATTTAATCAGCTAAATATTTTTGAGTTTTGGTAGTTTATGATTTGGTATTTATGATTTTGAAGTTTAGTTTCACGTACAAATCCAGTTGCTGATCTGAATGGCAGGCCTAATGTCATGGCGTTGCATCCATATTCAACCATATATATGATTATGATCTATCTGGTTAATCACGTTCGTTGTAAACTTTGGAGCACTGCTTAAAAGCATAGGCGCAATACTCCAACAACAATTACCTATAACCTAACGTAACCACTGTTAAATTGATACAGCTGTATGACCACGAATTCACAAACTTTCCAAAAGAGAACGTTGACTGTCATAAACCTCTGCTAACCCTTTGATCACGGCAATCTTCACAAATGTACCTTTAAGTCAGAAGTTCCCGAAAGTTTAAGTTCTATAATATGACTAATCTAGAAAGCACCATGGCTGAATTGCAATTAAGTCAAATTAAGTCAAGCGAAATTCATGACCAACGAGTCACCAAGCACAAGTTAATTGCATGCCTTGAGTTGCTGGTCTTATACTCATTATTGATATTACACTTCAACTCAAATCTGTTGAAAATATTTGTTAAAATTATAACCCACTGAGAAGTAATTGTATTGAATTAAATGTTATAGTGGACCTTTAATTGGATAGATATATACCTAAATTTGAGAACCTGTCTATCAATGACCACCATGATTACATAAGGTCCAAAATTAATTACAATCTCCAACATTAAAGTGATTTCTAATCAGAAAAACCCTTGGGCACGTCTACTCGTCATTTTCCTTGTTGTTTTTAACCTATTTTTAGCCTAAACGAGATAACATTTGACAAATTATAAAAGTCAGGGCACATTCAGAACCACACACGTACACCAACTCAAGATTTATCAGGTAAAAAAACAATCAACCAGCAAGTGAAAATCAATCATGTTAAGATAAAAAAAAAATAAACGGACAACGGTTATGACCCGTTGATAAGCACAAAGTATAAACCAAACTGGGCTTTGATAAGAGTAAATTGTTCATTATTTACCTGAATCAAGTCTATAACTGCTTTACAAAAAGTTGAACAGTTTTCGGCGTGATGATGCTCATTGTTAATATTAAACATTGACATGTTAAAAAAATGTGTTACGATTAATAAGGGATGCAACAGAAAACAGAATAACTTTCAATTTAAAAAAGAACTCATAATAAGCCTACTTTGGAACATCAGTTCCATGCAGCTCTATCAATGATTGATCGATACTCAAACTATTCAAGTTTGAAAGATAATATTGCATTTCCAGAAAGCTTTATACTTTTAGAATGAAGAAAAGTAAGCTTTATACAGTAAATAAAATGATTTCATGCTTGAATTCAATTAATTTTCAACAAATTGAAGCAATATGATAGGCGCCTCACGCATGCGCATTAATTATTTAAAAAAATAATAAGCAAGGGGTAAAAAGGTTAGCTGCATGGTTACTTAGAATAAAATCGCTCATAAGCTTGGCTTTTATGCCCTCGAAAAATTTCCAAACTCGATTAGCTGGTCATCAAAGACTCATGAGATGCTAATTCAATTAGTTGCTAAACAAATGAATTTTTAAACAAATATAAATACATGGAGCGCCATAACTTGTCTGGCCAAGATCAAGTATAAATACTATACTGCTCCATAGAACAACAGCCAAAATATGGGCTATGTGCGTAAGAATTTTATCAATAAAACGTCAAAAAAGCCAACATGTATCAATCATAGGCCTACATGAAAAAAAATCAATTATAGGTTTTTAATAAGCTTCAGGTAAAGTATGTATAGATACATTAAAGGCACAAAATTCAATTAACTATCCATTACAGAGCATTCCTAAGACTGTTATACGGATGATCTATACAAACGATAATGGGACATAAACGAACATAAAGCCATTAGCCATCAGCCTCCACAGGATTTAGCCACATAACAGATCAGCCAATTAGAGAGTTACAAAGATGACTTACAAAAATCAATTAAACGTTGGATATATTTTTTTATATACGGCAGGCCTATACTGATAAAAATCTAACCCGATACTAGCATGAAAAAAAAGTTACTAACTTCGAGTGAATAGGCAGTAAGAAAAACATAAATGGATAGGAAAGTTTCAGCAGCATTTTGTTTTAGCAATGCCTTAAATCTGTATGAAAAAGCTAATAAACATTCTTAATAATTCAGACAGTCACTGAAATGTTGCAGTCGTTTGTATACGAGTACGTAAGCCATACATAAATTTCATGAATGGATCATAGTTTATGCAAATTGTTCCAGAAATGGGAGTTGTGAGAAGAGGTGGCGCTGCATGCATGTCCCCTCTCATCGTCCATTCATGAAGTGAACTAAAAACGAGTGTTGGTTTCGAGTCCCCGCGACAACAAGAAATAAAAAGGCCTGGCCATGAGCCACGCCGAACAGGAAGATGGAGGAGGGGGGATTTGTTTGGCCCTATTCTTTCCCCTGTTTTGCATAATATGCAAACCAAGGCCCGAGCTATTCCTGAAGCCTCACTGGTCGGTCATTTGTGCCCAAGCAGGCAACCAGCCGCCTTGACTATGGGTCAAAAACCAATAATCTAACTGGTCCATGCAGTGGCACCTTTTCAAGGGGGTCCTCACACACAAAATCAAGTTTCCTGGTTCCAAAAATCAGCTGGTCAGGCCTGCACCCTGACCCGTTCCATTTGTACCCCCTCAAGCAATGCCGTGCATTATCAATACCCCTATACATCAAAACCAGGATGCATTCTTGTCTCTTTTTCTAGATCCCCTTTTCATACAGCAAAATCCAAAGTAAAAACTTTATGGGCCAGTCGAGCAATAAGAACGACATTAAATAGAGGGAAAAAACCGGCCAATCATATTTCGGACATAAATAGCACGCGTGCTATACATTGGATTGCCGGCCATTTATGCAAAATGGGTCTTTTGTGTGTCCAATGGGGAAACAATAAAGCAGGCAGTTAGATTTGGCAACGGTCATTTTTCTTTATCCCAAAAGCATTTGCAACACTTAGAATAGAAACATCAAAATGCATGCAGCAGTGAATGCAATTATGACTAGACTGGGAAGAAACTGGACAAAAAAAAATATGAATTAAAGGGGATAGTCCCAGATTGGCTGTAGAATAGGTTTACTAGGTTACATAAAGAGCTGCCCAAAATCGCATCAAAATCTAGACAATAAAAGCAAAATGGTAAACTATATTCATGGTTGGAAATCACAGATTTTGTCCCAACAGCATCAAAAAAATTCAAGTGGGAAACGTTTCCTACTGAGGTGCTGTAGGCCTACATGTACTTCATCTAACATGACATCAAATTGACACATTACATTGCAATCTGCTATAGTTTTCACTGATGCAGAGAGCAAAAGAAAACTAATATGGATGCCAAAATTATGGAGATGTCATATGAAATATAATTGAAATTAAAATTGGCATTTATACCAAAATGCAATCTATAAAAAACTTCTTATCTGTTTAGTTAAGATTTCATGAAAGAAATATTAAACATTAGCCTATAATTCTGCCCATGCTTTTTAGAAACAACGTGATTTCGGATTCATGCTTATCATGACTAGGCCTATACAATTTAAATTTGAATGGACATAACAAATAGCTTTCATGTTAATTTCTTTGAAAAATAACTTATTGGTGAACTTCCCCATCTATACTCGATGAAAAACTTGTGATAATGCACCTTTATGTAACATCTTGTTAATCTTTATATAGGCCTACATATATATAGGCGAAACCTTTCCCAATAGCATTGTAAAAAAAAATCAAACTGTTTTATATTCACTGAGCACTGCTACATGTACTTTCAATTAACACGATACAAATTAATATATAGAATTTATTATTGAAATCATGAAGACTATTCTAAAAGTTATATATATATATATATACATGTATGTTCAAAAACCGCGACGGTCATATAGATTTATCTTAACATATATGCTCATAGTAATATACTAACAATTAAAGTAGGCCTATATACCAGCATACCATTAAAAAAATCATCCATTAATTACAACTACATCAAATATTTTTCCTCTACATTTCTGCATATATTTCACTCACAAGTCAGCCAAACAGCAATATGGTGTGTAGCCTGTAGTAGCCTACTAGATAGTATACCATATACCATAAATTGCAAAAAGGAGTCACGCAAGCACTATTAGGGTGTCCATGGAGCTATCCCCTTTGACCCCAGTAGTACGCCACCCGTCAGCTCCGACAGATAATTCAAAAGTTTGCATATTAAGTAGTGGAGGTACCCCCCAAACGCACGTCCTTATATAAAGGAGTTTTTTGTTTGAAATTTCAGTTTACTAAAACGAAGAAAACTAAATCGACATGCATTCGGATATTACACCCAGGGTGCTTCAACTCCAAATATCTCACCCTGAACCCCCTTAATTGTCCCATCTCGAACCACTATATATGAGCCCATCACCGTAGGCCTACTTCTCACCCCAGCCTCTATCCAGTCCCCCTACCCCATTCATTCGGTCTAAAAAAAAACTAGAAAAAAAATTCAACCAGACCCTTTCCATATCCAGAGATCCCTTTATAAAAAAGGGTGATACGAATAGAAAAGTGAGGGGGGGTTGTTGAATTTTTTTTGGCCCGGGACCAGGGCCGGCTGGTGGATAGGTTAGCAACACTTGGCGTGTATACGGTTACAATCTACTTTTTGGAGGTTCATTTTTTTTTTTTTGGAAGTCCCCTCACTGTCACCCCCAAAGCACTCACTTGTACGTCAAAAAATGGTAGCAAGGAAGGAAAGAAGGGGAAGGAAGTTCAAATCTAATCAGAGTTTAGTATATAGAGGTTAACTTAATATTAGAGGGAGAACCTGAAATAGTTTTCTATAAGGGAGGGAGGGGGGGTATGCAGGACCTTACATGGAAAATAAAAAACCCTTAAATTTTTTTAATTTTCAAATTGATCTCCGATCTCTGTTAGTTTTACACTGTATTTGGAAGCGTTTACTTCTCTCTTTTTATCACTTGCTAATCAATACCCTTTGAATTCGGACTAAAAAATCGATTATTTTTATTCGAGAATGCATAAGCACTGAATCAACCCTTCTTTGTGTCTACAGCGTCCTCTATGCACTACATTTAGCAAAACTGTTCACGATAAAAGCAATTCACAGCACGTATATATAATCATTTAATAACCATGCTAGAAAATTAGTTTATAAACATGATTATTTTGATTTTTAAAAAAAATTGGATTCGTCTTCCATAGGTAGTGTTTAAGAAACCGGGCAGTTAAGTTTTTTTTATAATTTTGTAATTGCTTAGACAGTGATAAATTTTAAGTCATTATTTTTTGTGCTTTGATTAGAAAAATATCTGGCAAGAATTTTGGTTGATCAAGCATTATCAGCATTATTTACTGTATATATATTGCTTTGCTTATATAATTGCATGTTTATATTTGCACGCTTCCATCTTATTATACCCAAAGTCACCCAAACTTTAGTTTCATTTTATAAAGTACAAACATTTTTTGAGTATTTTGTTTAAGCCTTAAGCAAGAGTCAATTTATAATTAATATATATATAGGCCTATATACAGGGTGATCGAGAATTATTCTTAAGATTACAAGCTAGGCTATCGACATGCTGTTTGATTTAATTGATAGAGTAACTAACAAGTTATTTTAATGTGGTATTTCTCCAAAACCTGGAAACGTCCTAATTAAGAATGGCGCCTCTGCGAAAGTAGGCAAAGTGGGTCCTGACATCATGTTAGCTGCAGGTCAATCAAAGTCAGTTCCAACAACTTTGAGACATCGATGGACCACCTATAGTTTCAGATTTTATGATCACTTGATGTTCTTCTGCAGTGTAAGCTGCAGATCAAACACTAGTACTCTATACATCGAAAGTAACTGTAGGTGATCATAAAAAGCAGCCACCAGGTGGCCTGCCGGGGTCCCAAACACTTTGAAAACTACTATACTCCATGGATGATACATTCTCGTGATCTAACAGCATGAGAACATTTTAGGTGCCACAAAATGTGCAAATGTCGAAATGGATTTGCAGATGTAAAACAAACTTTTAAAATGCATACCGGTGGTACTTTTAATTTTTTTACTTTTATAATATTATTCTTGCTCACCATAAGCACTGTACTTCAAGGAAGAAAACCTGCTAGGCCTATACTTTCTGGTAAACAATCTCGTAGTTATTTGAATTGATTAAAATCAATCCACTCTGCTTTTAGATCGCTATTTATAATGCAACTTGTTGCAATTTAGGAAAGTATAAAGTTAACATGCAAAGTTTCAACTTGTTACGTGCTAGCAAGGTTCCCAAAATGACCTGTGTGTCAGCCTGTGACGACACTGCTTTCCCCTCTTTGGTTTACTGACACATAGTTCATTTCAGGAGCTGCTGCAACTGCTCCTAAGTTGCTCATGGTGAAGCGTCTTGAATGAGACACCCTGTATAAACTAACTCAAGTAAAGTAGGCCTACTTGCTCCGTGTATAAAACTTTGCAGCTTTTTCCTTTATAGGCTCTCCACAACCTGTATACAGTTTTGTTCTTTAAGCACTCAAGTGTATGTAGTAGCACATAAATACATGTTCCATTAACTGTCATAAAATTGTAACAGCTATAAAAACAACACCACTGTACAAACTAAACTAGAATGTCTAGCCAGTTATATAATTAACCATTAAGATTAGCTAATGGTAAGTCTTATCCAGTCCTCCTCCTACCTTCCCACACAAACATTAAAAGCAACTCCTTTAACGATTTTAACTTTGAAAAATGTTGAAATTAAGAAATTACTTAATTCTTTAGAAGTTATGTATATGTGTAGGCTTATACATTTTATTGCTTCAATGACTAACCCGAACTTAAGTTTTATTGAGAAATTCAACTCAATCTGATGTTGTACTTTAATAAAATATGGGAGCGTTCAAATATTAAACGTAGTGGGGGGGAGTGAGAAAGTCGAGTAATTCTAATTCCGTTATGGTGTATAACATGGGTGGCGAGGTAGAATTTCACGGGCACCGCAACTGCGGCGACAAGAAAAAAAATCAACTGCAGACGGTGTAGTGCAAAGTCTGACGGGCCATGAGGAAAGGAAAGGAGGAATAAGAACAAGAGGATATCTAGTAAGGAGAGAAGGAATACGCTCGTGGCCGATTTTTATTGGAGCTGCCTTGATCAATTCGCCTGGAGGGACTACGGAAAACCACAGTCAATGTAGCCGACCTTGGGGATAGAACCCATGCCTCCCGAGTGGGTGTGTAACATGATGGGAGTCCTAGGTTTATCATTACTAAATCTTCAACTTTTATTAATATTTGATCGAAAATTTTAAACAATATTTCCAGCAAATTTCTCTAATGAAAGAAAGAAAGTACAATTCTAAATTCTTAATTCAAATTAAAGTACCAGAAGACAATACGGGGAGTAAGGTTACTGTGTGTTACATTGGGGAGGGGATGTGGTCAAAATAAAATAAGCACATGTAGCAAGTTCTTACTTTTCATAAATTGGTGCCGATATTTTATAATTATAAGAAGTTAGGAAAATATCAAAAAATACGAAAAGTAGACATTCCTTGTACCCTTAGCTTTAGCACAATAGCTGGCGACAGCATATTGACCCACCCTATGACATCACAAGATGACAACAATGTCTACTCTCCATCTATATAGGAAAATTATAATGAACTAAATATTCGCTCAAAAGTTTTCAGAAGGTATATAGGCCTACAACTCTTGCTATTTATTTTATTTGAACATTGTTACAGAAAGCTTCATAAAATGTTCCAATGGTATTTCCGGATAAGACAAACCAATAAATAAATAGATTTGGGGTTCAGATTCCTTTGACCTCTCATGTATAAACATCATCCATAACATTCTAGACATTTCTTTTTTTCGTTTCTCAAATTCATTTATTAGAACATATAACAAACGAATAAAAAATTAAGAATAAAAAACATGACTGAATAAAACTTTCCCATGGAAAAGTGCCTTTGTGAACTGGTCAGTCAATGAATACCGTGATATTTCTGACCACATTAGAATTAAACAATAGCCAATGCCGAAGAAAGGGTGAGTGGGGGTTAAAAAACTCCAAACATAAAAATAAAAAAAAAAATTGCTCACAGCAGGTACAGTCTGAGAGTCCAAGCTTTTTAAGCCATTAGTCTGTCTGTCCACCTTCCAAACACACGGAAAGAAAAAAAATAAGCTTGGACATGTAAGGTCCCAAAGCTCCCTGAATCAGAGGGTGCATTTATGCAAGGGGGGGGGAATCCAAATAGAGGTTGGGTATAAAAAAAGAGGAAGGCGAAAGGGACACAAGTCATCTAAGTGCCCTATTTCTTAGCCCTTGTTCCATCTTAATTCATAAAAAACCACACTGTTGTTAGCCCTGGACCAGTCCTCTCAATCACCTAACTACACCCAACAAGATCACCACCCCGAGTTTTTTTTATAAAAAAAATAATAAAAACAGGAGGGATGAAGAAACGAACGGACGGAGGGGGGGACAGGGCAGCAGGGGAGGGTATAGTGGGAAGTGAAGAAAAAAAAAGACCCCTTAAAAACTAGTTTTAAGTCGGCTTGACCTTGCTGTGTCTCCAGATCCAATGGACCCATAGCCTATAATAACCCCCCCCCCCCCCTCCTTTCCGAAACAAGCCTGGTATAAAAAAATCTAACTATTCTTTTATTAATAAGCATTTCCTTAAAACATCTGTATTGTAAAACGTGATATAGCCTTACAAAAATTCTGCACCTGAGAAACATTTTCTTACTCGCACATGTTCATCATATTTATCACTATAGCCTTCATTTACTTTAGCGGTAATAGTTATCACTAGGTTGTCCATAACCCATTAAACTGAATCAATATTATACATTTGAAAACGAAATTGGATTTAGGGAGCGTTCTAATATTATGTAACATTTTTCCATTTCCCTTCAACTTCTGTATTGTTTGCATGCAAATTTTTAAGCAATTTAACTAGGTAGTGAATCACTATGATATAATTACAGTGTATTACTAATACTTAAAACTAAAGAAATAGATCAATTGCTAAGGGTTCCTAAACTTGGAGAGAATGGTGCAAAATAGTCATGTTATCAAATACTCTCATAGACTTTACAATGGTAGACTCACAAGTAGGTTTACAAGAAGTTTAGCAAAAACAGTCATCGATTAAGCTTACACCTTAAGGCAAAGTTCATGAAATGAATGTAATTAAGATTTAACAAGTTTTTCTACCGTGTTTCTGTGTTTCACACTTCCTTAAGTGTGTGGCATTCGTAACGCTTACGTCACCAAACTTAAGAAAATTACCATCGATTTGAAGAAGATGGTAATTTTCTTAAAAGTACAATTCTGCTAAATTTTCCCATTAAAACTAATACAGAAGTAGTTGCCAATTATTAGTAAAGTAACTTTAGAAACATAATTGGAAAACTTGCCTTGTGCAGAATGCACACAGCATGACACATTCAACATCCTACATTATGATATTAAAGGGAAGGTCCCACTTTGAAAGAAGATGGTTGCGGGATGACGAGCATGAAAACTTAGGGAAGGCATGGAAATTGCAATTTAATTGAGCCTATACCCAATCAATAAATAAAAAGTCCTGAATTCATGGATTTGGTTGAAAAATGTAAACCCCAAATAGGCGTCCTTTTACTGACAGTATGTAGCGCCCTCTACTTCATAAAAGGCATCAGCTCTCATGAAACACATAGACATGCATGTTCTAGAGGGCGCCACCAACTTACAGTGTCAGTATGTGCAATAACTAGGCCTGTACTTGCTACAAAGTGGGACTTTCCCTTTAATGACTTTTTAGAAGAAAAAAAGAATTATAATAACAACTTTACTAAAAGTTGCTTCTTGGAATACAGGATGAGTCGCTAACAACACATTTCTAGCCATGCAGACAACTATACAACACTAGACTAACGTAAGTATGTAAGCTATACTGGCAGAATTTCCCATGCAACACTATAGGCTTAGTATGTAAGCTATAGCCTACTGACGGAATTTCCCATGCGAATTTCCAGAGAAACTCCGTGGCAACTTTGCATATTTCAGTAAAAAATTAAGTAGGCTATATCAAATGCATACAGCATGGGTAATTTATACAGGATGTCAAAATTTAAACTTTTCTCAGGGATTTTTTTTCTTTCCAAGTAGCTATCTATAAGCACTCTTCGATCATTATAATTACAGCTAATTCCGTGAATTACTAAATACTGCAAGTTTTGCAACTCAAAAACTCGTATATGAATGTCTTACTGGCCATGCAGTTTCAACTCTGGCGCGTTTTCCACATTCAAATAAACAATTGGTGTTGTAAATAAAAAGCTTTACCATCATGATAGTGTGAAACGCATAAAAAACTAGAAATTTCATGTCAATGCCTAATTCGTCATTCCTCGCCATTGAGGGGCACTCAATGAGTGACCTCGCGGGAGAGAAAAGAGAATTTAATATTGGTTTTATCCGGTCCGAAAATATCCCTGGACCTCCCTCATCCAATGCTAACTTTGCTGATGATGAATTAAAACCTATACGCCCACAAATTATTCCACACAGCACACATACAGGAATAATTAAATTTTAAGTTTTTTTTCCTCCAACAGTTTTTCCCCCTACATGCAATTTGTTTCATTATAATTAAGCATTCTCAATTTTGTTAGGCCTATCCTGCCCACATCATGCTACTTATTATGTCTTCAAGAGTCTTGATAATTGATAATGTGAAGTGCATATATAGCCACAAATTATTGACCATCACTGGCTATAGTTATAATGTTCATGCTAACTTTCGACATACAACGCGTAATCAGAAATCAACAAATGTTAACCAACATTGGATTCATCAACTTTCCCTGAGGAAAATCAACGCCAGATTTTAAAAAATGTTAACTTTTCAACATTCTGCAAAGAACTGTATACAGTCTGCTTCAAAAAGCAAAAAAACACTGTGGCATGGATCTGTTAAGGATCTAAGGTCCAAAATTCTTGAACTGGGCTATATAGGCTATACTTTTTGTCTTTCAAGGCTTTGTAAAGTTACATCTTTCAAGATGCATATATTTTTCCATTCAATCTTCAAATTATGTGAAAATAATTGAATGTTTAGCCACTATATAAAATTTATAAAAAAAAAACATCTTTTTTTTAAAAAACTGGTGTTTCACACGAAAAACTCAAGATCTAAGCAAATGAATTTGCTATTTGGCATGTAATTGATAAATTTTCAAAGAGGAAGAAAGTTTCTGCCTGATCCTCTGCAATAAACGAAGCATATTCTTTATGCCAACACAGTCAGTATAGAATGTCTCTCATTTTTGCAAAAAAACATATTCACAGAGTCGCTTCATTTTAACATGCAGAAATTCTATAAGAGCTGCAGCTGTTTACAGTAAATAGAAAACAATGACAGAAAGGGTATGTATTGCAGTATATCTATAGGATAAAAATTATCAGGATGAGAATGACCCTCCCTCCCCTTCTAAAATTCTTTATACATGACGGTTGGCGACTCAGTTAAGGGTTATGCCGGCACTTGACACTGCCTATATATACCCAAAAATAACCGAACTATACTGAATAGTTCATTCAAAAAACGAATGAACTATTAGAAGATTCAAGGATTCAGAGAGAACAAGTCAGAAAGCATGCAGATCCTGATTTCAGTTTTAAACCACTTCAGAAACATGATACATTTTCATTTCATAGCCATCTTTATACGACAGTATGTGTAATTCACATCTTGAATTAACTACAAAAGCGTCCATGCCGTCCAATGGACGACCAACTTTGGACTACATCCGTGTAAAACAAAGGCAAAATGCAGACCAACCTGCATATTGTCGCCAAACTTGCAGTTTTTTACAATTCAATTTCCTTCGTCCAGCAGCAGGAAAGCGTACCAAGGGGCGTATGAAGGTCAGTTAATATTAAGAAAATTGTTCGTCATTAAAAATGCTGAAGGAAAAAAAACCGAACATTTTCAAGATGAGAGGACAGAAACTTAAGCTGGAAGTCGGGGTGGGTGGGGACCATCAAGGGTAGCAACAGGGAAGTATACGGGATACAATAATGGGTGAAGGATACCGCACGTATACTACAGTATATATTCCTTGTCCGGTTTCCTATACATAGTCACGACCTAATTCTGGTTAAAAAAATTCGTTTGGTGGCCAAAACTCTTGCTTACATTATTTGGAAAAATAAAAAGCACGCTTTTCAGCCTAATAATAATCCTTATGTAACCACGTTGGGGCCCCTTAAACATTTGCATATCTAAGGATATATGGGAAAACCATTTTGGTAAGCCTACACAAGGGTTACCAAAGGTCAAATCTATACAATTCCCACTGGACCTTCGTGTCCAGATAACCCTGAAAGGGGTAGCCCATGTCATCCTACCTACTAATTTGAAATCAATAAAAAATTGGTTTTGTATATTGCTATGCAAACGGAACTTTACATGTAGGCCTATATGTGTACAGTCATGCATTTACAAAATTTCCAACAAACACTATATAACTGTTTGAGCTTATCAAACAGTGTAAATATTATAAATAAAACATATCCTTCTCAAAATTAATATTTTGTAGCAAAACTTCCCTGTCATGCAATTGGTTGATAGGTAAATTGCACCACGTAATATATTTAAAGGGACAGTCTCACTTTGAAACAAGTTATTTTTAAGCAGTACACAATTACTAGATATTAATTTCTGTGCCAATAATAATTGCAGCAAAGTTTTCATTTTGAAGAAATCACGAC
>JAQIXP010000182.1:0-32685 GCA_034700285.1 Proteroiulus fuscus | reverse complement strand
ATATGTACCGTTAGTTAACATGGAGATTCCCATAGGAGCATGCATTTTTTAAAAGTGTGGACAGCCCCCTTAAGCAGCTTCTATTTCTGTAGACGCAATTTTCGGTCACACCTTAGCAGAAGCGCAGCGAAGGAGGGAGGGGGTGACTTGGGGGTTTAAACCCCCCATGACCAACAATTTGCTTTTGAAAACACCCTCTTTTCTAAATAAAAAATAAAAAAAAAAAAACTCCAAAAATTTAGGGGGTATCCACCCCAAACCCCATGCTTCCCCCCCCCCCCAGACACAAGATTAAATTCCCATGACATTTCCCTGACTATTTCCAGACAATACCGGTACTGATTTCCATGACATTTCCAGGTTTTCCAGACAGCCAGACACCCTGCTTAGGTTAACTCGGCCGGCCAGCTAGCGGCAGTTTTTTTATTATCGGTTGCAAATGCCTTCCAAGGAGGTTCCTATATATTCTGTTCCAATAAATTTTGAACTTGGGCCTGCCACCTAGAGACAGTTTTATTTTGATCGTTTGCAGTTACCTTCCATTGTAACTTAATGTTGGCAGTCTGTGGAAACCTCCAAAGAAGGCAACTGTAAACGATCAAAATAAAACTGGCACTAGGTGACGTGCTCAGGGCCAAAATTTATTGAAACCCGAGCATTGTGCGGTATTGTACTTTTGTGTGTATATTGCAGTCATGTAGGCTACTGTTTGTTTGCAGTTCACATCGAAGGCGAATGTAAGCGATCATAAAAAACTGCCGCTAGGTGATCCGCCGAGGTGACAAGCTTTTTGATTCATTTTGAAACTAATATTACAATTCTGAACTATTCTGTCCAGCAAAAATAGGCCTATACATATTTATTTTACATTTCAGAGTCTGGATTTTGGTGAGCAGGATCACAGTGCAAGGTAACAAACAGTGTTACCTTGTGATCTACCTAAATAGATAAGAGTACCAAGTGAGATCACAGAAAACATGAGAGTATTACGTTTGCATTTTTGCGGTAGGTTATAACCTCTGATGTAGTTATGAACTACTTGTGAACTGGATCACAAAGCGCATGATCCAATCACAACGCTAAAACATGCCCAATGCCAGTTGTGCAAGATTGTGGTGGAATTTATGCCCCACAACTTGCTGGCATAAGCAACAATAATAATAAATACCAGACTAATAGAAATTTTAGAAAACTGATTAAAATTTGCGTGAATGACAACTGGTCCTAACCATGATCTATATACAGTAAATGGAGTATTAGCTGATGCGTTGAAAATGCAATATGTCTATTTTTAATACTGGCTAGAGAATTATGTATAATGTGCTGCAACAACTGTTGCCACACACATATACTCGAAGATTTAAGTCATTTCTGATGCCCCTCGAAGAATTTGGTATATTTGTGTGATTTCAAGCAAAACAAATAATAGAAACATACGCAAAGGGGACAGAATGTTATGAGGACAAGAGATTAATGTGGTGAAAATTGCAACAAGTCCAGGCTCCTGTCATCCCTCGAGAAAGCCTAAATACACATTAAATATTGCAAGACAGAATGTGAGCGAGATGACAATGATAATCAAGCTATAAGACTTATGGCTTACATAGAAATAGGCCTAGTGCAAGCGACCACGTGGTCACTCATTAATTTTGCTAAAATCAGGTTATGCCTAAACACAATATTTGAGTACAATCTCACAGCAGACAATTCATGGCAGGGAATTTTAGTTGCAAATCAAATAAATATTTTTCTGAATCTCCATGATTAGCCAATCACAGATCTCCGTACAAAGCTCTACTGCCACTAATAAGTCTATGATGGCATTTATGCAACAAATAGGCCTATATAAAGAAAAGTTTTAATGGAAAAATGTAGGTATAGGCTATAATCATTTTTTGTTTATAAAAAAGGATAACTTAGATCAGTTACGATTTCATTTAATATAAACATGCATTTAAGTAAAAATAAAAAGCAAGGAATTTCTGATCATAAATTTGATGTCATCATGCACATGGTGATAAAAAACTTTTGATAATTTTTCATTTATTGATTATTTTACTTCAGCAATTGTAAAGTGAATTAAAATTTAGTAAAAAAAAATTAAAATCCATTAAAAAATGCCCAAAAATTGGATCAAATATATCAATCTTTTACAGAACAATTTCTATAGGACTGTAGCCTGACCTATTGCGCCACCTGGGGGGGGGGGGAATCCCTTCTCATCCCAAATTATTTTTAAACCTGACCCCTAGGGAGAACTATTGCCACTACAGTACCCTGCCACCTATAAACTATATAGTTTGTAGTATATACACCATTACAAAATGATGGACTTTCCATTTTGTGCCATTGGATGTCGCCACTGCAGACTACAACAAATGCAATTATTGAATTGATGCTAGTTGCAATGGCGGCCATTCCTGTAGTAATGTTGTATATAATATTTAGGCCCAAGGTTTACAGTTCTGAATGTCAGCCAATGGGCTTGCACCACCGCCACCCGAAGGGAATTATTCGTCATGCCAATTTGTGCTTAAAGTTGTCACCAGGGGTACGACTGCCCTGCCACCTAGAGGACAAGCTACATCGCATCTTTTCATAATCAACACTTCAGTTTACAAAATGGCAGCTCGTAATGCATGCTCAATTTGCCAGAAACGCCCATCGAGCAGTGTTCCTGTCAGTTCATATATGATCGTAAAAACTATACGATTATGTCAAGGTCCAGTTTCCAAAATTCCATACCACATACCTGAGTTGCGGTAAAAATGCAAGTTCATTTTGGACAAACCAACCATCGAGACATGTTTGCCTTATGTACATATAATTAAGGGTGTGCCAAATCGGATGGGGATCTTGTTTGAATAATTAGAAAACCACATTGTTGGTGACAGATCCTGGATGATGCATTTGTTGGCATGCATGTTGCCAGACTCCCAGTCAACCATTTGTTATTTCAAATTGACGTTTTAGACATTCATATATATATATAGACCTCCAGCCTACGCTTTATACTACAAAGTGTCAGACCTCGTCACAGGTGATCCCACATTGGCTCACACACAAACACGTATACACTTGTTCATGTTAATAATGGTAACTTTGTTGCTAATTGGACAGATTGCACAAGCATGTCTGTATTTTTTAGACAAGTTTCTAAAATATACTTAGAACTTCGCTCTGACACTCTTTTTAATTGCTGTCCTATAATTTGCCATACTTAAAAAGTTGGCGAAGGATTTCGGTTAAAAGTTGCTCATTTATAGGTTAATGAAAAATTTGAAAAAGTCCAAATCTATGCAATCAAGTGGCCTCAAAAAGGGGAAAGTCCCACTTCGAAAGAAGTATAGTTGCAGGAAGAAAAGCATGAAGAATTAGGAAAGGCATGAAAATTGCAATTGGATTTGAGCCCACCGATCAATAAAGTAAATGTCCTGAATACATGGATTTGGTGGAAAATGCAAAACCCAAACAGGTGCCATTTTACTGACAATATGTAGCGCTCTATTGGATAAAAGGCATCAGCTCTCATGAAACACGTCGACACGCATGTCCTAGAGGGCGCCACCAACTTTCAGTGTCTGTTGAAATTATGAAAAAATGGCGCCTAACATGTATTTGGCAAAACGTCGTGATTTCTTCAATATGGAAACTCTGCTGCACTTATTATTGTCACAGTCATTCATGTATAATAAGTGTGAACAACTTAAATGCACTTGTTACAAAGTGGGACTTTCCCTTTAAGAAGACATGTCATTCGAGCGAATTTGCCTGACCACTTTCATTTTGCCTGCCTTCGCATTTGTCAGTGGTAAGCCCAGCCTGCATAGTTGAATTCCAACAGGGTCCAGAAAGGTTTGAACAAATAACAGCTCAATCTCACAAAATGCAAACTATATACTAATACAAGTTATATGGCTAATAGTTAGGATTTAGAATGATGTGATTTTACTCTGCAATGTGCCCATCATAGGCCTATATGTTCTATAATAGGTCATACACATGACATATACTTGTTTTGTGCCGAGACCATGCACTATTCTGTCTAAATTGGCAACATTTGCCATGTCCACTTGAAAATTGAATCCACAAGCATGTATATATATACAAGATGGCCTCTTGAGAAGCCCAGAGTCTGATAGTAGAAAATTGGATCCAACAAAAAAAAAGGTGATAACACTGTAGCGCAGCTAGTTTATCGGCAAGATCTTATTGATCCCACCTTGTACTCTACGCCAAAAGAGTTGAGTATTCTTAATAATCCAACTTGTCTCATTTGGCAACTCAAACGAAACCGAATATTGATTTTTTTCCCCCTGCCAGCTCCTAATTACATCAGCAATTGTCAATGAACAAATATCTAAAGTAACATCGCTCAATGCCCAATGTTGGCAAGAAGTTGGTGATAATGAAGTCTTATTGTATTGCAGAAACATGACTAAGAGCCAAGATTTTTTTCCAAACATAAAAAAGAGAAAACTGAAGCAAAAACCGGATCAACATTGAGAAATCCGAGTGCATATACCAGCATTAGCCGCAAATATTGAACGGAATAAGCCTGCTGGTCATTTAGGACCACGTGATGCCACCAGAAATCACAGCAAGCATCACATTGGTAACAACAGTTCTGGAAGGAAATCTTAAACACGTGTAGGCCTACTGGTCAATGCAGCACATAGTGCAACTTCTGGAATATAACTTTAGTATATAGTTTCTAATTTTGGTCCAATACAGAACTCTATATTGCTATCTGCATGACATTACATTTAGAAAGAAATCTTAACTACGAATTGTAGAGATGGTGCCATTTGTCAGGGATTCTGATGCATGCTCAAGTGTTCAAAGAGTGATGACAGCTCACAGTCAGTCGCCGATATCAAAATAGAAAAATTGATGAAAAGAACATATAAGGCCAAGGGACACATTCATTGCTATACAGAAGAAAAGCTGACCCCATCAAGATTGGAACTTTTGTCATAAGAATGAAATGTGACAGACAGAAAATATGCCACATGAGCTCAAAGCAGACCGAAAGGGTTTTCCCCAGTTTGAATTGCTTTGTAGCCTACGTGACATCATAGTACTAACATGTTTGCCGTCAAACAGGGCACAGGAACTGCAGTGTAATATACATAACTTTCCCAAAATACAGAAATTTTATAGGAATTTTTCCTAAAACTATATAGGAATGCCAAGTAGAGATACCAGTATGAAATAAATGCTTGCATATTCTACATTATCAATGCATGGTTACTAAATCATGACAGCATAGCTGCTCGTCCAGTCCTTTTTTTCTTTTTCCTGAATTCTCAATGTCTTGAACATGGCCGTGGAAACGGCAGTCACCATCACCACTGTTTAAGAAATTCAATTTTTGTGTTTAGTGCCCAAGCCTAGCTTCTTGCGGTCATTTTGACACCAAATTTGCCATTGTATGACTTGTAATTACAGAGGAGTAGAAGATCAAACAGACATTTTAACAGCAATACTGTATTAAGATTAGGCCTACAGGAATTTTCCAAAAACGTAAGAATCTTTGCAACTTTATTATTAAGGACTCAAAAATATTGAAAACATATCATACCGGTACCTTAAAGAAATTCACGATTTATGATCCACGAACACAAAGGGGGCCACCATTGGCACCACATATGCACCTCCAAGGCTTCTTTTTTTTTTGAAAGCAACATAGGCTTACTGCCTCAAACTGTTTAAATGCGTAACGCCTTCCACTCATTCATTACGCTATTATTAATTACACCCTCGTGTGTGGAATAACATTGCCGCTGATTTTCTTCGACAACGATGGATCTGTCGAGGAAGCCTCAATCAATACCAACAACTATCAAACCATTGCAGTAGGTCTAAACATTGGGATGGCGGCATATCGGCCATTTTGAATCATTGCAACACGGCTGATTGGAATCTCTGACACGGGTTATTTGCAACGCATTGGTAATGCTTTATTCATCACACCCTTCGGACCTCAAGTCCGTCACTACAAACAGCGTTTCATCAAAACTCAGGCACAACATTATTTCGAAAAGCAGAAGCCATTATTCGTAAGACAATATCCCGATTACTGATATTATAGAGCTTGTTCAAATAGGCTTCGTGGGACACATTTGGCCTCCACAAATGAATTCCGCAACACTAACCAAAACCCCCGCATTCATAATGGCTTAAAATGAGAAATGGTTCATTAATAAAAATGAGAAATGGTTCACCAATAAAAATTATCAGGGAATTTATATTTAGCCGTGATATTCCATTATAGCCTGACCAACAGGAGATCATAAATAACAATTAACTATATAGTATATACAATAATACTGTTAAATGTGGGTGGTTACCATTGTTGCCTTCTCCGTGCTAAAGACATGGCATGTTGCTATGAGACCTAAACTACAACTACAATGTAGGCCTATACATGCACACACTATATGTAGGCCTATTGCATCAGACTGATTACTTTGAAATTGTGAAGCCAAACAGGTACAAGGTTAAATGGATACACGGCTACTACTAACTAGACCTACTAGTTGGCGGTATAGCAGCAGCAGGTATATAGTTTACCATGCACCATAGTTAGGGTTGTATTTTGCCATAGCCTATATTTTTTTGCAGTATTTTGCTATCCTGTCCCGTATTTTCTGGGCGTCTCTTATTGTCCCCTTTTTCACAATCCTATCCAGTATTATCATTATTTCAAAAAAAATGAGGCGAATTGCCGCCCCTTTTGGTGATTTTTAGCCCATTTTAGACTGTTTTTGAGCGAAAAAAATCGCCTGCAGCACAATTTTGAGTTAATTTTTGCAATCTACGACCACAATTTTTTTTAGCATTTTTATTTTGGTCAGGGCCCCCCCCATCAATGGATTTCTGGGTGCAGCACTTAGATTTCCCCCTAGTGTTTCCCCCCAAAATGACGGGCTTTATTGTTATTCTGTTTTATTTTTTTATACCCCCTTCCCCCCCTCTCATATGTCCCGTATCGTTACTTGGCAATTATGGCAACCCTAACTAGTGGACAATGTTAATGGTCATGTTTTGCATAAAATCTGCTATTTCTCATTTATTATTATTGAAATTGAAATATTATTATTTTATGCTTGAATTAAAACACAATGTTTTCAACAAAGTTACAACAATTATACATTTTTGTCAATTTTTTTTAAGGCAACATGGCCAGTTTTTCAAGAATTTCCCCAATAATTTCAGGATTCGAGCAGTTATAAGCGCTCTGAGATTACGCTATCACTATAGCTTTAGCCGAATTAGTTTGGACACCATTTGAGCTAAATCCATTTGGGCATGCAAGTTGAATTCAATCTCCCCAATACTTATAAATCAAACATAAGAATTGTTGGATCACAAAGGGAACTAGATTAAATTAGGCTTAGAAAATGAATCCATGGTCTTATCGATAGAAATGATTGGCAATTGACCTCGGTCAGCAGAGTAATGAATTCGCAGAAATAAATATAGATCATATAAGAATTGATTCTCAGGCTTGACCATGCATGATAGGTCTTTTATATATAGAGTCTGAAGCATCTGAAATTGCTATTTTAGCCGAGCTTATAACATAATGTCTTCTCGACTATATTCAAGTCCAAAAACATAACTTTTTAGAAGTTTTTGGATTTAAAGTTAACTTATCATCACTTTTTGGTGTTTACTAAATAAACGTGCCTACAATACGAATAAAATTGCGCAGAACTTACCAGCATTTCAATGCAGTAACAAATTTTATTTATCATAAAAGTAGAAACAATAGTCAACAAAGTGTCAACTTACCTGAAAAATAATAAAAATAACAAATTAGTAATTATGCAAGGATGAAATTATACATATTTCAAGCAAAAATATAGCAACAATAATGATTTATTAAAAATAGGAAATCAAAATTCTGGATCAAATCAAGTCAATTCCATATTACTCAAACTGCGAATCAGTTGATCAGATTCCGCTTTGATCGATTCTGTCAAAATTCCAACTGGATCTGACCTGATCAGGGTCAAAAATTAAAGGGTATAAGTCCCACTTTGAAAGAAATCGGTTGCAAGAGGAAGAGCATGAAAAATCAGGAAAGGCATGGAAATTGCAATTTGATTTGAGCCTTTACCAATCATTAAATAATAAATATGTCCTGAATACATGGATTTGGTTGAAAATTCAAAGCACAAATATGCGCCATTTTACTGACACTGCAGCCATCTATGCAGAAACTAATTAAATTATGACGTCTGTTAATCGAAACTCTACATGCGGGTTGAAAACTTGAGTTGAAATTGACGCATGCATATTCTCCACTATATATAATTAAATAATAAAAATCTGTATGTAAGCATGAATACGGTATTTGATATTACCAAACTTCCGCTTGCAGCCATGCAATCTTGATAAATTGGTAGATTAAATGTAAACAACGGCACTTACATCTAAGGTGCAGATAGATTTCATTAAATTCCTTATTCAAACATTTAAATTGTAACGAGTGCATGTGTGTGTAGAAGGGGGGGGGGGATTGGGATTGGGGGAGAAGCTCCAGCACAAGTGAAAGCTTGCCTATTCTTTAAACCTCAGCCTATATCCAGTTCAAAATAACAATTAAAGGGAAAGTCCCATTTTGAAACAAGTGATATTAAAGTTGTTCACATCACTTACTAGATAAATATGCGTAGCTGTGCCAATAATAATTGCATGCAAAGTTTCCATATTGAAGAAATTAAGACGTTTGCCAAATACAGGTTAGGCGCCATTTTTCCACAGCTTTCAGCAAGCAGTGCCATTTGGTGGCGCCCACTAGGATGTGTATGTCTATGGAGCTGATGCCTTTTATCCAGCAGAGGTCTCTACACCTAGTCAGTAAAATGGCACCAATGTAGGTTTTCTAGTATTTCATCCAAATCCATGATATATTTATGACATTTTATCTAATGATCAGTAGCCTAGGCTCAAATCCAATAGCAATTTCCATGTCTATCCTAATTTTTCATGCTCGTTTTCATAAAATCAACTTGTTTGAAATTGGGACTGTCCCTTGAAAAGATGAAGCCTCACAGATCCACGTCAATTACATTAACTTCATGAATCAGGGTCCTAAGCATGATGTCAGATACAGCCTGCCCAAAGAATTAGTCATTCGGGGTCCCAGGATCTGAGGTGGTGATGGGCAGAAGGAAGGGGGTTTGAAAAATCCAATTTATTTCAATTTTTAAGTAGGCCTACATACATGCCGCACCTTTACAGTTCCCAGTATCATATCCAGAAAAATACCCCATGCCACTTTAATTTAAAATTAAAATTGCAAATTCAACTGGAAGTGAGTCTATCTACTGAGTTCATATAATAAAGTATGGGATTATGAATATGCTAATAATTTCGCTTTTCCCATCAACTTCGTTTTCTCTTAGCCTATTTTTTATTAATGCCATCGCCTATATAGATATGCAAATGCATTAACCATTTTTTGTTTGCCAACAAAGTCAAGATAATAAAGGGGCGCAACTGTCGCCTTTAATTATTCCTTGTAAGCTGCACTAATGTAATGCCGTTAAAGGATTAAGGCACTATTTTAAGAAACAGCTTAGAAAAATCCCCCCAAAGTGAAGATTAGAATACGATGTGTGGAGAGAGAGAACTTGGTTACAAAAGGCAAGAAAATGAAATCCATATCGTCGATAAATATATGCGTAAAAAGTGCCAAGCTTAATTCGATTAAACCAATATTGATAACTCAATTCCAATGAAGAAACAACGGTAAAATCCGCCATTTTTATTTCCCTGTTTCGGATTAAAAAGGAAATAGGAAATCCCAAATCATAATTATTCGGTTTATGCAATTGGTTACCCCATGCTTGGTTAACCACTCTGTTAGACATACGAGGCATAATAGTCAGCCTCTATAGGTAAAGGTGGGCAATTATGTCAGTGAAAAGCCAATGTTTCAGTTGGATTTTTCATCTCTTTTTAAGTGGATGTAGAAACGAAAAATAAATTCTTTTCAATTTGGAAAAAATATGGCTTTTTAAATCACAAAAATCATAAAGAAAATGTTCTTTTCATTTTCTATCATGACTTCACACAACTAATAATTAAAGCTTTCTTTGAATTGTATATCCCGTAAACTGGTTAGCCATAACCTATAACCACTGTCACCATAACAGATCGCTGCACCACCTGGTGTATATTTTTTGCATAGGCACGTCCTATTGGTTCGTTGGAAGTAAGAAGGAAGAGTAAAGCCTATATATATACAATTTATTTTATTTGTACTTGAATAAAGTGTATTTATATATTTAGGCTTACTATCAAATAACAAAGAATTCCCAAAACTGATATAATAAGTACTGGCATTAATTCAGGATATGTAAGAGTAACTATACAATGACCACGACTCCATAACCGGAAAGTAAAAAATTTCATTTTATTTATACAAGAGAAAATAAGCGTTTAATCAATTTAATTTGATTGGCTCATAACTCTGAATGAAGTTTTCGATAAAACTACTCATCGAAGAAAAACCCAATTAAGGCAGAAAAAAAATGCCTCCCAGAGCCCATAAATTCATTGCAAACAAGAAAAAGGTTCATCAATTAGTGGAGGGAAAAGAATTGGCATCATTAATATTAATCCATTAATTCAAAGAGACTTTTCCAATATTTTAACAGGAACAGGAAACTATGTTATACTGAACTATAAGAATATAACATACATTCATCATGATATACATTTTAAAGATATCGTCAGCACGAGTCAATTTAATACTTTATAGATAGATTAGAAGAGAGAGAAAAAAATAAAAGCCCACAAAAAAAAACGCTGAAAATCAATTTTGAAGCAATATTAAAAACAAAAATGGCTGCCATCAAAAAACATGTTAAACAAAAATAGCATGTTGTCAGCAGGTGTAGCTGAAATTATCTTTTTGCAAAAAGAAATACGCTTTGCGACATCGTTAAAAATATGAGTGAAAAATCTATGATGAATTGAAGCAATTCCTTCATATTATATATAAAAAAACGAGGTTTTTTTTTGCAAAATAACGAAATCGTGCTTCACGCCGATTTACACGAGATATTTTCCATTTAATTTAAGACTTATAGGCCTACGTGTTGTTAGTTCTATAGATAAATAGGCATCCATAAATAACGCTGATATACTTATTTTAGAAGAAAAAAACAATCGTTTTGTAAAAGCAATAAATTGCTAATAAAAATAATTATGTCAAAAATTATGCCGTACAAGCAATACTAGGTTGGTAGGTTGGTTGAATGATTTTAAGAGAATTAGTATATACTGCATGGTTTCAGCTCAATTAAATTCAAACAAAAACAGAATTTATTAAGAGGTGGGAGGGGGATCATGATACAAGTATGATGTAAGCAAGGAGAACGTATATACTGCATGCCATCATGCACTTGCATGGGGTGCAAAAGGTTCTTAAAGGGAAAGTCCCACTTTGTAACAAGTGATATTTATGTTGTACAGATATGAATGGCTGTGATAATAATAATAAGGGCACATCAAAGTTTCCATATTGAATAAATCACGACGTTTGTTAAATACATGATAGGCGCCATTTTTCCATAGATTTCAACAAACACTGAAAGTTGGTGGCTCTCTCTAGGACACATGTTTCATGAGAGCTGACATCTTGTAGAGGGCGCTACATACTGTCAGTAAAATGGCGCCTACTTGGACTTTGCATTTTTAAACCAAATCCATGTTTTCAAGTAAATTTTATTTACTGATTGGTGGGCTCAAATCAAATTGCAATTTCCATGCCTTTCCTAATTTTTCATGCTCTTCCTCCTACAACCCACTTCTTTCAAAGTGGGACTTTCCCATTAGTTATAACCCTTGTCCCATAACGAGGCATCCCATGCATTATTATGGGACACGGGGTTCTTTCATAATTCTAATAGTGCGCTTCCCTGACTTTCCCTGACAAAAAACACTTTTCCATGACTTTCCCTCACCAAAATCAAAATCTAAGATATTTTAAATGCAATTTTAGCATCGAGTTCACACAGTCAAAACTATATATTTAATGATATCTGTTGACCAACAAGCCAATCTTTAATGCATTATTTACCAGTTACAATATTCCCCTTTCAAAAGTATTCCCATAATGCATCATTTGACAAAAAAAACAATCTTCCGCCATTTTATTATGGGTCATTAAGTATTCTACGTAGATGGCGCTATAGGTCTATGGCAAATAACATTTTTGTACGTTCTAAACTGTAGTTGAAATGTATTCTTGAAACACAGATGGCGCCTATATAGTTAATGTAGGCTTATTATTATTTTAATAATTATTTAAAATTACAAATATTAAAAATACCCTTTTCTGAAATGTCCACCGCATGATTATAGACTGAATTCGCCCACTTCTTAAATTTCACTTTTATATGTCATGACGTATAACAATGTGGCCTAAAAATTCCCTCGGTCAGTTTTGGTGGTCACGAACATGCATTTAACTGGCGAATATCAAGAGCAAAAGTTGGATTGATACCCAAATACCTATACAGCATTTTTCTTAAGTGGAAAATTGGTAGGAAAACTAATTTCTAATAACCTAATTTTCAATTTCTTGCATAACAGCATTTATTACAGTTTAGTAGGCTTACCTCTTGAGAGCTTCAAATTATAATAGTGTTGAAGTGCCCCGATTCCCAGGAACCATTATATCGAGGTTAATTCAGCACTCCCAGACATATTTCAGAGAAACACTCATTGATGAATTTCAATTGTTTTAGCAGGTGGCATTTAACCCCAATTGGAAATTTTTAATCACAATCACGTTTGAGAGAAAAAAAAAACCTGACAGGCATTTCTAATAGACAATATTAAATATCTCAAACTTCACATATTTTTTAATCTAGGCCTAACACCTTCATATTTATCAGGATTAAGTTTACAGAGTTTTATTATAGAAAGCCATTGTAAGTAAAGGAAGGAGAGGTGTCCATATATTACATAATTTTTAAGGCAAAGTCACTTCGTGGCAACACGAAACACAATTGAAAAAGCACAAATTTATGTGAAAACATGGGCAGCGCCATCTTGTCTGAGTTCAGGAATATACCTTACCTGTAACCATAAATAAAGTCTCCGAAAAATTAGCGTCATCTATTAGTAATGGTAGAAAAGAGTCACCATTGGGAATCCTTCAATTAAAAGTTAAAAGAAAACAACAGAATGTATTCAAAAACAAATTCCAATTTTTGCTAATGTTAACTAGGCTTATATGATTTTAATATGGCGGAAATTTTCTGAAAATTTTAGTATAGTGTTCACTTGGTGGCGCTTCTGAATGTATAAGCTTACATCAGATAACAATTTCATTTTTCAAACATGTAGGCCTATTAACATTTTTAGTGGACTTTTTTCGTGAAGAGCCCCATTCACTTAGTAGATAGCGCCATCTAGTGGTAATGTTAATAATCAATAACATTTGTTCGCCATCTTAAGAATCCCATATCAATTTTAATTTTGTATAAAGTTTTATCTAATCCTCTGCCTAATATACGAACCCATAATTGCCCTAATACTGATTATTACGTAGAAATAAATAAAAGTAAAAAATTATCAAAAAAATAACACCTTCAAAGGTGATAGCAACAAGATGACTAACAGATGGCGCTGGAACAACTGGAAAATTAAAGTTAAACAATTGCTAGCCAGTCACCTCTATAGTGGACAGTGAACAATATGGCGCTGCACATGTATTCTAGCAAACTTATCAGTATATAATTCCTATTCATTTCCTTTATATATAGGCGCGTATGGATACATTTGTATAGGCCTACTCACGAGAGAAAATAAGTCAGAAAGGGGCAAAGTGGGATTTCCCCTCAGTTTCATATAACAAACAAATGAGCTAGTTTTAATTAACTTCCTTCATTCCAAACCTCATATAGCATCACTAATCATGTACATGTAATACAAAACGATTTTATTTTTAAACATAATAATACACTTAAGTGTTCTATGCATGTATAATCCTGCCATTTTTTAATTTGAAAATGTAAAAAAAAAGAATGTATATGCTCGTAGGCCTACAATGTATACTTTTATTTTTGCAAAAAAAAAGAGAAACCACACTGGGAATTTGTATACACATGATTTCCTTTTATGATATAAGCAATATACATTAGTTAAATGAATTTGTCTTATAGCATTTTTACATTCTATAAGTACAGATAGGCCTATAGGTATCGTTAATATAAAACCTATACTCCAGTCTGTGAAATTAATATTCCACTTGCAGTCTGTCCTCGTCATGCATGAAGTTGTGTCGAATTTTTTGTTTACATTTCTATGCACATACATGCATGGTTTGAATAGTGGTTTTTTTCCCCTCAATTACATTATTATTAAACAGATTTCTTATAAAACTTTTTGCTGTATACAGTTTCATTACATATAACCGCACTACAATTTGTTTGCAATTCTTCATGTAAGCAAATCCATACAGTCAAATATCAATATCCTTTGCACATTGTTATATTAAAAAAAATAATTAAGAATTGTATCCAGGTATTATATTCACACAAATAATTGGCTGAATATGGAAACATTGAAAATATATGTCATGCCGCACTGCATGGTATAGGTCTATACCTGCAAGTCACATTTTCGAGTCTTGCATTTTTCACAAGAAAAATCAGGGAAATCTGTCTCATAAACGAATTTGATGAAAAGGATTTCATGAAAACTTACTTCCCAGCAATGGCATGCATCTAAAATTTTACAGCCAAAAGCGTCACAAAGTGTAGGCCTACACTATTCAAATATCTCAGAAAATTTCCATCATTTTCAAATAAAAATGGGAATTTTCGATTTTTTTTGTGGAATGCATTTATTCTTTTTGTTTTCTGTGCAATAATGGATGTCGAAGGAAAGTGAAGGCAAAATTAAATGAGTCCAGTGTTGAACCTTTCTCCCATTATCAACAGATGGCGCTAAAATTACTGAGACTTTTTGATTCGTGTATTCCTGAGATCAGGCAATATAACTGGCCCCTACTGCTCGAGTTTTACATTAAAATTATGATTTTTCATAACACGGATAAGTTTAATCCCAATAATATTATAACATTTCCACATTTTGTTCTAACGCCTATAACATTTAAAAAACACCTGTAGTAGTTGGACTTCCCCTGTGGGTCATTCCATGACAAATCAACCAAGCCAAAACACCCTACCATCTCAGAATTTGACCAAATTTGGTGAGTAGTGTTGTTCTGCCCAAAAAACCCAAAATTTGAATTTTTAGGTCAATCGGACCATGTGGTCAAAAGTTACCGTAAGGTCAAAGTTTGGGTCAATTGGTGACCCGAACAAGTTCAAATGCTTATATCTCAGCAGCCATAGGACATACAGACTTGTGTAATATGTCATTTTATTGTCAAGTTTACATGGATTCTAAATAAAATTATCCAAAATGTGTTAATTTGTATTTTTGATAAGAAATTGACGAAATAAGAATAAAAATTGGAATTTGGGGCAAAGGGACCAAATTTAAAAATCTGAAAAAATTCTCAGTAGTAGGTCTCTATGACAGGTTACTTTTTGCAAAGTTACAAAAAGGTATTATTTTTCATTCTCTTTTAAAATTTGAAAACGTGATTTTTTTATTGTATTTTAACGAAAATTTAACCCACCTTACTGGTGATGTAAACATTAAGATGAGTCATTGTTTGTTTAGTGCATAAAGGTTTAAAAAAAAACGGTTAGATTGAGGAGCTCGCTCTGATTTTGCTGATTTTTCTTCACATTTTTAAATTTTAAAAGAGAATGAAAAATAATACCTTTTTGTAACTTTACAAAAAGTAACCTTTCATAGAGACCTACTACTGAGAATTTTTTCAGATTTTTAAATTTGGTCCCTTTGCCCCAAATTCCAATTTTTATTCTTATTTCGTCAATTTCTTCTCAAAAATACAAATAAACACATTTTGGATAATTTTATTTAGAATCCTCATAAACTTGACAATAAAATGACATATTACACAAGTCTGTATGTCCTATGGCTGCTGAGATATAAGCATTTGAACTTGTTCGGGTCACAGGTTGACCCAAACTTTGACCTTGCGGTAACTTTTGAACACGTGGTCCGATTGACCTAATAATTCAAATTTTGGGTTTTTTGGGCAGAACAACACTATGCACCAAATTTGGTCAAATTCTGAGATGGTAGGGTGTTAATTTTATTTTTTTTTGGTTGATTTGTCATGGAATGACCCTGGGTTGTCAATATTTGATAGGTGCATGTTTAATTGTTGCATTAGCAATTACCATGCACTCCATGCTGTATGAGAGGGACAATATCCACAAGCTGAACAACAACGTGATGTAACGCTTTGTAATCTAAGATGGGGAAAAGCCCCAAACGAGCGTGGTCCTGCTCTTTGGTGCGCATCATTTCAACTGGAATGCTCGGCACATCTTTAAGCACACTTAAAATTAAAAAGTATTCTATAAATGATCGAACGACGCTTTAATAATAAAAGAAACAGGTGAAAAACTTTCAACTCACCCCAAAAGGGTTTGGGCAAAGTACTTTAAGGTATTGGCTATATCTACTCCAGATGGTAACGGTAAAATGCCATGCCTGGTCCGAAAGTAATAATCACTCAAAGTGTGAATTTTGGCAGAGACTAAACGATTTCACGAAACACCATTGAATAAATAGCTGAATGAAAATAATTTCTGCCAGTTTTAATGAAAAATAATTACAGGTTGCAGCTCTGGTAGCCATAATTGAGCCTTAAAGATGGCAATGCATACGTATGATGGGTATATTACTGCTGACGCTAAGAACACAAAATAAGAAAATTTATTGAATAAATAGAATATGCATAGCTCAAAAATGTTAGATAATTAACAGCTAAAATAGGCCAAAAAAATCGGAGCTAGACCACTTTTGGATTAACAATCCAAGGGCCACTCCCCTGATAATGGCAATTCGCTTTATAATAGATAACTCGGGCCATAACAAATATAGAAAAATCGCCATTTTGCAAAGAAATTAAATGCCTATGCTATTGATTTCACTACAGTGCCTATTATTTCACCATTTTCAATTAAATCCACTCCGATGCTATTATTATTTACACTATTTTCATGTTTTTGTCATTTTTTTTCCAACTTCCAATCCTCCTCATCATTCTCCATCTTTAATCTCGTTGAACGAATGAATGAGATGCAGCATCCAATAGCAAGTCACTAAACGCCACCTGGTGGCCTAACAGGGAACACCAGCACCTTTTAATAACCAAAACACAAAAACAGCTGTTTTCGTGTCAATTGAAATCGTTTATTTTAAGAATTCACCGATCAAGTCAATATACAATGTGGATATTTGGATATGGTTCATTAATGTGGAAAGCTGATTTTCCGTACACTCGGTGCATACCAGGATACATTAAAGGATTTTCAAGGAGGTTTTGGCAGGCCAGTGAAGACCACAGGGGAATCCCTGGCAATGTAATTATAATGCACTCGATTCTAATTTAATAATAATAATATAGAAGATTAAAGATAATTAAGTCAGTGCAGCACGTTCATGCAAAAGACTATAACGTTTTATATATACTTAAAAGAAATAAAAATATGGCAGTTTCACTGGGCAAGGGGTTCTGTATGATTATGCCTGTATATTCAAAAAATTGGCAACTGATCTAATTTTTTATTTTCTTATTTTTCTAATATTTCAGCCTGGACGTGTGGTAACACTGGTTGCATCTACCGATCTTGCAGTAAGTGAACATAAATCTTTCACGATTCTCTTTTGAGGTATTTTCATACCATTTGATTAGGCAGTCAGTTTTACGACGTATTCATTCAAGCAATGCCTAAAATGGCTCTCTCGTTTCCAAATATCAGGAGTGCGTATGGGGCATCGCTTATGAAGTTTCTTCGGAGGATGAATCGACAGTGGCAGCCCACCTGGATTATCGAGAGAAGGACGGCTACGAGAAGACATTGGTACCCTTTCACCCGAAAGACGACCAGATCGAGCCCTTCCCACTCTCGGTGTACATCGGAAACGAGCGCAATCCATTTTTCCTGGGTCCGGCCAGCGTGGAGAGCATTGCTGCTCAGATCTATCGCGCCGAGGGCCCCAGCGGAAAAAACCTGGAATATCTATTCAATTTGGCCGAGTCCATGCGACACATTGCACCGCAGGTTGTCGACGAGCACCTTTACGAAATCGAATTTGCAGTCAAAAGACTATGTCACAATGGCTAAGCATAATTTAAACTCGCTATATTTTCATAATAAGTGGCGTAATATACACATACACAAGCAAAAATAAATAAATTATGCAAAAAGTAACTTCCTCATCCACGTTTTCTCATTGGAATTACCCGGACAGTGTTTCCCCTGTCCAGTTGGAAGGTGGGTAGGTGAAGGGAGCGGAGGTGGTGGTGGAGGAGGGGTTGGATGGACTTTTAAAGAATTTGACCCAACGTCACTTTTCTGGACATCGGAGCAACGGAAAGCGTTTGATTCATCACCCCTTCCCAACACCATCTGTTTTTACAAAATTTAGAAGTGTTATAATATTGCTCGTGAACGGTCCCAAAGCAAATGGAATTTGAGACTAACCAGTTTTTCGGAGAGGAAAGCATGACCGATAAAACAGACGGGCTGACAACACTCGTAACCGATTCCTCGATAGAAGCCTTGCCGATCGTACGTCGTCAAATATGAACAGCCATAACCTCGACTGCAATGAAGACACAAACTTGCACTCTCGATCAGGCTCAAGCAACGACAATTATGGCTCAAGACAAATATTACTGTATGGCATAGTCTTCGATTTTTGACATCAACAGTTTTCCAAAACCCCGGCCGCGGTAATCTTTACGAACGACCACTGTTAAAGAAGGAAAAAAAAATCAACTAAGATGGTGATAGTACCGACCACTTTTCAAGATTTTCCACGTCACTATAAATGTACCACAGTGTAAGATTTTATGTTAGTAGTAGTACCGGTAGCATATTTATTTGATAATAAATGCATTTAAACTATATGTACAATGGAAGTATTTATAAGCGTTTCAAGTGGTTACCATAAAGCCGGGCATACTGTACACTACTACTACTACTAGGTTACGCATCGAGAGTTCTTCTCGCATGCGGGTGGATGTACAGCCTTGCTGTACAAGCAAGGCTGTTTAAAAAAAGGCAGAAATTTGTAAGCTAACCAGTTAGCCCACAAGCTGAGAGAAATGGTAAAGAGAAAACTGCATGAATTAAATACAATATTGTCAAACGAGATTTATCTCCTTATCCCTGCATTTATTGATTAGTTAACTGGAGAAATCAATTTGTGAACTAGTTACCCGGGTAGCTATATAACATCTTACAACCTGAATTGTCTTTGCAAGGTGTTATTTAGAACAGTTACCACTTTTAATCCAAAATGCCTTTTTCACTCCTAAGACGTGCCCTATCCTGCCATGTCCAATCACAGTAAAACCATCTTCTGGGTCTGCTCCATTTTCAACCAAAACCAGAGAACATGGCAATTCGTCTCTCGAATTCGTCAACATTCGCCTCCTGGAAATCAGGTGCCGTGATATTTCACATTAGCATATTCTTAATTATACCGAACATTCGGCATTTTACAGAACTTTTACCTAGCAATGACATTCTGAGGCCACTCACTATTCAAAAGTGCTTCACATTCTACTAAATATTCTGGATGGAAGTGCAAAGGTACCAGCTCTATCTGACCCATTTACCGAATTTAAAACTTCAAAATTCAAACTATTCAAAGAACATTAGAAATTTTAAGACAAAATAATTATTAAACAACTAATGTTTATATAGCTTTATGGATCTATGGCACTCTATAACTGGTCCAAACCCACAAGGATAGAACGCAAGTTCAAATTCTTTAAACATTGGAAGTATGGTTGGTTTGTACTACACCGTGGTTTGAACCCAATTGACCCTTTGCACGCGTGACCCAATTTTAAAACGCATTATGATGTAACCCTAGTTAGCCAACCCCACCTGGTGGCGATCCAGGCGTTCACCTTCATTGAACCACTGGAAGCTAGAAGAACACTGAAGATGACTGCAATTCCAGAATCTCTTTCTGCACAGTTCCAGAAGTATATGCCAGCTGACCTTAACATTTTTATTGAATTTAATATAAACTCGTTTAATACAAAGATTCGCATTTTTTCCCCTCAAGGTCTTTTGCATATTTCACCGTCAAAGAGCGTCTTCCAGTGATATTGACCAAGGTGATTGATTCCTTAGCAAGAGAGAAAGAGGCGATGGTACAAAAGTATGGCAAGGTATACATCCCAAAATTTGGGGATCACTTTTGAAATCCCATGTCTGCTATGGAGCCCTATATATACTGCAAATCCCTAGGGTGGTCAAAACTCAAATATGTATTATTCAGGCATCTAAGGAAGAGCTAAAGGACGTCATAGGGAGGCTTTCCAAATTGAAAAGTGACATACAGACAGACAAACCTTTGCCCCTCATCGAGGACGACAGAAACGATGTGGCATTGTGGAATGCATGCATTCGAGAGGAAAAGGAGACTACGGCCTCTGAGCCCAGTTGGTTCAAATCTGCTTGGCTTTTGGTGGAATGTTACATGTACAGAAAAATCAAAGAAGCCTTCGAACTGAGGTGAATGTAACTACCGGTACTTTCCAATCGCTTTGCAGCGATGAAATGAACTAAGTTTTGTATTTTAAATTCCAGCCCTTCGTTAAAAATGCACGATCCCTTCTCTGACCAAAAACGGGAAGCTTTCTTGAAATCTATGGAAGCCGAGGTGGTCTTGGTCGACCACCTCTGGAGAGTTACTCGAGAGACGTGCGGCCAGGGGACACTTGCTGAGTTTAGGAGATTTCTTCAGGTAATTGTTAATTTTTATGATCTGATCTTTCACCCTATACACCCTATTGATATTCATTTCTCACATCAGTTGGACCTTTGGGGAAACAAATGTGATCTATCCATTTCTGTGGGAATGGAAAATTCCCAAAAGACAAACCCATTGGAGGAATTGGCCAGTTTTGAAAGCTACATATTGGTGGATGACACTGAAAAGATCTGGAATAGATTGCAGCTCTGCAACGTAGAGCATCGGGGGGAGGTTAGAGTGGATTTCATTCTGGATAATGCGGGGTTCGAATTATTTTGTGATTTATGTTTCGCCGATTTCCTTTGCTCGAAAAATATTGTGCAACTCGTTGTTTTCCACGTAAAAGAAATGCCTTGGTTTGTGTCGGATACAACTCGGGAGGATTTCGAGTGGATGCTTAGTCGAATGCAAACTTGCACTGACAGACCCACATTAATGAAATGTGCAATGCAGTGGGACGAATGGATAAAATGCAGAAGATGGCAGATCCAGGGTCACCATTTTTGGACTACGCCTCACTCATTCAACAGCATGAAGCACGTCATCCCGACCCTGTATCATGAGCTTAGTCAGTCACATCTGCTAATATTTAAAGGCGACTTAAATTACAGAAAGCTAACTGGGGATAGAAACTGGGAGCACACTACTCCCTTTGAAACTTCCCTAAGAGGTTTTCAGCCGACAGCTCTGTGCACACTACGAACCCTTAAAGCTGATGTCGTTGTCGGACTACTGCCAAACCAGGCCGAAAACGTGCAGGCCCAGCATGAAAATTGGATGATTTCCGGTGATTATGCAGTCATTCAATTTCACCAGCTAGGAATATTACATTGATTTGTTGAATTGATTTAAATTGTTAAAGAGCTCATTCTGGAGTAAATTTTGTCACTTTGGGTCTACTATTTAGTTTAAGTCTGTGATTGTACTAATGTGAAATTTTCCTTATACTAGTGGGCTGTCACTCTTCCCAAATGACATCATAGATATGCTAATTGTAGGAATGAGCCTACTGGCAAAGAAACAAGGGGGAATGGGAGGGGGTGGGCGAAAGAGGCCTATAACCCCTTGATTTTCTTCAAAATTTCTGAATATAATCTGGTTTAGGCCCGACTCACTGGCTTTTAATGCCATTCCCAAAAAAGTTTTAAAAAAAGTTTTAGTTCAAAGGCACATTTGGCATTCCAAAGATCTGAGATGTCCGAGCCTTTTATTTTGTTTGGCATTACAGAAATGACGTCACTCTGAATGCCAGGCGTGGCGTTTCAGATTTCTGAGTTGATCAGAGCTCCAACACTCAGTGTGCTTTTTAATTCTGAATTTAGACAGACCATCCAGACATCAACAGACCAATCAGCATCATCAAACATATAAGGCTTCTTGCACGTGTGGTACTCCAGCAATTGATCCATGCTGGGTGCTTGATAGAAATCGTGTTTGGCAATACAGGTATACAACTCAGAGCTCAGACAAGAACACAGAAATCTGAGACAGAATCATGGAATGCCAAATGCGCCTAAAGAAAGTTTAAACAAATGAAAAAAAATCGAATTAAGGCCAAAAGTAGGATGATGATAATCCAAAAAGTTGAATAATTTTAATAAAATACTGTTCCGATAACATGGATCCATTACTGAAGAAGGAGTTTGCAAACAAAACAGACAACATCGCAGACTTAAAAATTGGCAGAAGTCAGATCCAGTTTAACCGTTGCCTTAGGCAACTATGAGGCGACTACCCAGACAAGTGGATTTCTGATAAGATTTCTCTAATGCCGGACACCACTGCATCCCGGTGAGTGACGTCACACTGCAAGGCTGGATGTTTAAAGCAAGTTTATCGTAAGATTTCTGCAATGCCGAAAACGGTACGCCTAATATATACTGGTAGTATGTATAATCAATCATTTGGAAGATAGGCACTATTTAACGACAACGGACCCTTGTTTGCCAACATCGCCACCAAAACAGGTGATGGTCGTCCTAAACAAACCTGTCACTCCTGTATGTTGAGTACGACTCATCATAGCTAGGTTGGGTTAGGTCAGCTAGGTTAGGCAGCAGGGGGATGGAAGGGGGGGGGGATATTTGTATAGAATAAACCAAAAAGTTATTCTAGGCTAATCTGATTATATAGGTCAGGTTGGGTTTCGGGGGGAGTCTGGGGTTAAGACTTAGCCTACCCCCTGCATAAGGGGGTAAATCTTTTTACTGGAGCTATTCGATTTGCTCTTCACTCGAACGGCGAACCCATGCATGTATGGTCTGGCAATATGCGTCCAGGAAAGGACTTGAAGGCCTTGCTCATATCATGTAGATATCGAACAACAATCAATTTAAATCGGTTAAGCATCATAGTGCAACTCTTAAATTTTCAAGATTTCTTTGAAAATAGGCCTAGACATGACTTTATATTCCTTAAGTTCAATAAAAACAATAAGTAAGGTTCTTTACTCACACAATTTAAGAAATGGTAGCAAACAGTTATAAACTTACCAAAGCTTCTTCAAGTTTAGAACTTTAATCTCAAAGTCCTAAAAAAGTTCCATTGGTATGTCCCCCATACCAAGCCCATACCAAGGTATGTACGTCACATGACGCCACCAACTTTCCGACATTTCATCAAAAAAAACTGTGGTAATCCATCCAATCGCAAGCACAAACACATTCTAAATTCACTTTAAAACATCTTGCTTATTAATTGCATAATAAAGCAGCCTAAATTATTTGTCTAAATTGGAATGCTAAAAAAGACCCGCCATTAGCCAACCGGAAATGCACTTGGCGCGTGTTCTTGTTTATTTCCGGTACCTGATCCCCAAAAATTGTGTCCGCGTGATGTCGCTGTGTCATCAAAATCGGCTGTTGGATTGAGAAATAAATAAGATTTCGTGATATTTTTTTGAAAGTAAACGATTACAATTTTACAATTATTTACAGGTAACCGGTAAAGGTAATTGATATCTTAGAAAAACGTAAATAAGATTTGTTTTTAAAAGCTATGGCAGACAACGAGCAGAAAGCGACGCAGTTGGTGGCTGAAGCTGAGAAAAAATTGAAATCGTCGCAAGGCTTTTTTGGAGCACTGTTTGGGTAGAATTGCACTTTTAAATCATTGAAGTACGTGTATATTAAATTGTCATTGATTGTATACCGTTTTTATAACTAATAAAGCGGGTCATCTAAATCCGAAGAAGCGTGTGAAATGTACGTGAGAGCTGCAAACATGTTTAAAATGGCTAAAAAATGGACCTTGGCTGCAAACGCCTTCTGTGAAGCTGCCCAATTACATTTGAAATCAGGCAGCCGTCACGATGCAGCAACAGCATACGTTGATGCTGGGAACTGCTATAAGAAAGTTGATGCAAATGGTATCAAACTTACTGCATTTTTCTCGAAATATTTAATGCATATGCACTTTCTTCATAATGCCTTATGTATTTTAGAGGCCATCAGTGTGTTATCCAAGGCTGTTGAGATTTACACTGACATGGTATGAGTAATTAATATAAAATATCTTTAATGCCCATACACTCGTATGTTCTTATTCTAATCAATTTTTTTTATTTTAGGGCCGCTTTACAATAGCCGCAAAGCATCATATAACGATTGCCGAAATTTACGAAACGGATGCTGTTGATATACAGAAAGTAAGTTTTTCGTCAATTGTTTTTGAAAGGATGGAACATTTTAAGAAAATTTTTTCTAGGCGATTCAACACTACGAGCAAGCTGCCGATTATTTCAAAGGAGAGGAGTCCAATAGGTGAGCATTTAACCCCAATTTTAACTTCGCGTTAATTCGCTCTACACCCATGTCCTCTTATTTTTTTTTCTTTAGTTCAGCCAACAAATGTCTTTTGAAAGTAGCTCAGTATGCTGCACAGCTTGAGCAGTACGACAAAGCCATAGAGATTTACGAGCGGGTATTGAAATAGTTTGTTAACATTTGCCTTCCTCGTAATTCAATGACTTTTGACCCAAGTTTAATATTTGAACTATTAAACTTTAAGGTAGGGCAATCTTCATTGGAAAGTTCGCTTCTCAAATATAGCGCCAAAGAACATTTCTTTCGTGCCGCTCTTTGCCACCTATGCGTCGATCACCTGAATGCGCAACATTCTATCCAAAAGTACGAAGAAATGTACCCAGCATTTACGGACTCTCGGGAACATAAATTGTTGAAGGCAAGTATGGTTATCACGATTTAGCCTTTACTTGTCATTAATGGAAACGTAGTTTTAAATCCTAGTTTAATGCAGTTATTTTAAAAACGTTTTCAGACTCTTATGCAACATGTTGAAGAGCAAAATGTGGACGGCTTCACAGATGCCGTAAAAGAATACGACTCAATTTCTCGTCTAGACCAATGGTACACGACCATTCTTCTGCGTATCAAAAAGCAAGTGGCCGAGCAGCCCGACCTGCGTTAGAAACATTTAAGCGGCAAAGAACTGGGGTAAGAGTAATGACGAGCGTTTTTGTTTTTGTCTACATGAAGTAAATTTTCAGCTTTGATTGCTTGGCTCTTATCCATTATACATGTAAATTTTTTTCCCCCCACGTATTTCTTCGTCATCAATTGCTCGTAATCTGACAAAGTAGCTTCTATCCACCATTTTAAAGAGCATTTCCAGTTCTTGTGTAATATTACATCTGAGCATTCTCTTAGAAATTTGCATTAACTCACTGAATAAATATAAATCTGGCAGAGCATAAGGGAATAAGTATATTTATCATATTACGATTATTCATCTATTCCTTAACTTGATCTGCGAGTAGTATTAACGTTTCTCTTATCACTGAATTTAAAATGTTGGCTCATTTATAAGTTCTATATAAAATAATTTAATCTAATTTACTTAAATCACAAAATAGCCTCAATCTGTAATTGAATGTTTTTTTTCACTTAAATTTGTTTACATTCCCAACATTTTTAAATTGAGATACTCGAACGTATTTGAGAAACTTGTAAATTTTTCCATTGTTGTTTCCTAAAATAATCACACTCGATATATTTACCCAGCATTGCTGTTGAATGTGCATTGTAATAGATTGTTGAGTTTGTGCACTTTGTGAACTGATGTCTACTAGGGATGGATTAAAAGGAAGGATAAAAGTATTGGCAAAATGAGAATGTCTATTATCATAAATTTTTCAATTCAAACAATAAGGGCATTATACCTGGTAGACATCATGTAGATGCAATATTTATAATACGTGCGTGGATATGTGTATATTTGTGTTAATACAAAAGTGATATAATAAATAATAAAATTTTAAAGTAAAAGTGGTCAACACGCAAATTGTTTTTGTAATGCTTATAATAATTAAAGACTGACATAAAATTAAGTGATGATCTTGTTGGGCTTGAAATGCAATGTAACTTTTAGACCGGGCCCCTAAATTTGATCCCCATCACCAGTGGCATAGACAGCAGTTTTGAATGGGTGTCCCACTTGTGAAATACCCTTTGAATCTCCCGCTGCTTGGTTTCCCCGGCGTTCCCCCATGTTTCGCGCCCTACCTGGTTAACTCTCAGGAGGGTTTCTTTCAACCCACACCTATTGGCCCAGCGCGCTAATTGGCTAAGAAAACCTGCAGGTTATCCGAAAGGAGAGTATAAAAAGAGCTGCAGGTTTTCAATCAAGGCAGTTGATAAACGGCTCGATCTTGGGCGGCAATCTTTACCCCGACCAGTGTCCGGTCTTGTGGAAACCCCTCTCGCTCTAGAAGACCCCTTCCCTGTGAAAACTCAGTGCCCGGAAAACCCCCCTAACTCCACTATTCTTGCCCTGTACCCGCCTAGAAGGCCCCGTGCGCCCTAGTGAATATCTCGGCGCCCTGTGCTTTACCAAGCTGCTCTGCCTAGCGCCAGTGCTAGCAGTGATTGCCCGCGTACCGTTGTGATAGCTTTAGTTCCCCCGCCTGTTATTTTTTCGTTTTTGCTCGTTGCCTATTAAAGTGTTTATGCATTTACGATCCAATAAAGTTGTTATTCCACCTAAAACCATGTCTCTGTCGATGCCTTTGGCCAAGATCCCGTCCGCGGACTCTCACACACTGCATTGTATCCAGAATTTTTCAGGTGGAAATGGGGGGCTGGGGGGTTGATATAAAACCACGTTAACTAATGCAGAGTGGAAGGTGGGATCGAGAACCCCTGCAACACCCCCCCCCCCCCCACACACACACAGGACTCCTACTTGCTCCTACCAGATGCTAGATTATCTCGTTTCAATTTCAATAGTAAAAGGCATATTTACTTCCTGAGTATAAATTATTCAAAGTGAATTTTTAATCATCAGATGTAATCATGCATCAGTGGAGTAAACCTAGATCTACAAATAATAGAACTGTTCATCACCCAATCATATTTTTTAAAATACCTAAAAATAATGCATAATAAGAGAATTCGTTTCACAAATAGTCTGCTAACTTAAAAAATTATGAAAATGAGTTGCAATTAAAAAAACAAACGCAATTTACACTTTTAAATACATATATGTATATATTGAAGATATATCACTTGATTACCATTCATTCATTCACTTATGTACGTAAACAATTGAATTTAAGGCACTTAATGGTCTATGTGAAGCGCTATGCAAGGGAAATTTGCTAAACACATTAAGAATAATAATTAACTATAAGTGAAACCGAGCAAAAGAACGGTGTAGGCCTAAATATCCCACTACTGGCAATCGCCAGCAATGAGATATTTACGCCGTACTTTTGCCCGGTTTCACTATAGCAATAAAATTATTGTGGACTTTTTGGAGGATGACTAACTAGCAGTACATCATCCTTATAAATAATTTAGGGAACCCAAGTATTTTGTAATAATATCAAAACGTAACTGATGCAATTAGATATAAATAAGTTTGGAGCTTCTTAAACTGATGATACCTATAGAATTAGTACTAGTAATTTCATTAACTGAACAGAAATATTTTAAATTAATTCTGCAAGAGCTCAGGAAATTTAAGAAATTGCTTCATGATTGGTTTCTTGGATGTTGCATACGTGTATTTACCTCTAAGATAACTTAGAATTTTAAATTTTAACGTAGTGCTACTATAGAAATTCAATATTTAACATCATTCCACTAATTGTGACAGTTACCTTATGAGAATTTAAGAATAGCGAAGTAGATTTTACCATCCATTTTACCATGGAGGTAACGAGAATAACTACTATTATTCAAGTTGCATGAATCATTATGGCACATCATCATTAACTTTTGGAATAATTCATTCCAATTACGTGTTTGGATATGCTAAAATGTACATCAAAATAACAAGAATTGTTGGAAGGAATTAAAGGAATAAACTTTGCAAAATCCATTCTATTTATGGTGGTGACATGTACATTAAACCTACCATTCCAGATGAGTGAACACTATTTATGAACACATGGCTTTTGGGCAGTGAGCTGTGAATTACTTTCCATAGAGATAAAAAACCTCAAACTGTCAATTTTTACTTTATTCATGTGTTATTTGTATTCTAATTTTATGACTTAAAAAATCATGCGGAAACGAAAGCATTTCCCTCTAGTAGATGAGATTTAAATATCTACTGAGATATTATATGAAGAGAAATGTACCTGCAACCCAAAACGTAGGATTAATTCCATTTAAAACCATTTTTTTGTGTGCATATTTACACGTTTAAATTTGGTAGGTCTATTAATTTCACACAGATATTGGCACACATGAGCATTCCCTACCCATATGATACCTATTTGAAGTATTTCTAAGCAACCTTGTATTTTACTTTGAAAGGATAAAAATTATTTAACCCCATGAACCTTGTTGATACCAAAGTGGACTTCCATCACCAGGAAACCTTGGCAAACTCCTTCAATATATCTCACTGTGGATTTACTATGAGTCTACTGCTCTGCTCCATGGCACAGATAAGCTTTCCCCAAATTAAAGTTTTAAAAATACCCTCAAACCTAACCAAAAAATCCCATGCACTTTCATCAGGCTATAGCTAGAATCTGTCTATAAGACAATGCTATATAATGACTCATTTGTGTGTGACACACGAGGCCCATTGGTGCAGAACACCCAGAAAATAAATAATCAGCTCGTTTATCATGACCACACCACTATCAATCAAGATTCTCAGCTATTAAACAATTTAATATCATCCAAATTACTTGCACGCAACTAAAAAAATCTTTAAAAATAGTTCATTAATTGCATTCCTAAACATATCGCAATGTTGCTAGAAATTCAAGTCAACGATTATATTTAAATCTGTAATGACGTGAAAGCATTTCTTCTGGTTTTAGAAATTACCTCATTCCCTCCCATTCCTCCCCCCCCCCATCCCATCCCATCCCTCAGGACTCTATTTCTACGTACTATGTGAAGTCCATTTTCCAACATAAAGAGAAAACTAATTGGAAAAGCACTTCAAAGGATTGACTCGTAGCGATTATGCTTACAAGCATGGGATGCTTGTTTTAAAAAAACCATCATTCTGATATCATCAAAACGAGGGTAAATAAAACGAATTAAAATAAGACTATTCTCATTTGACACAAATGAAAAAAAAAGGAATTTTAAAAAATCCGCATCTCGTAGGCGTATGTAGATGTCGAGCGCTCGAACGGCAGTAGTTCCGCGATGTCCACTCTCGATTAAAAATAAAAAATGTGCATCCCTGCGAGTTAGTCTAGAGAGTCCTGTAATTGAGTGGATTGAAGTCGAAATTAGTCGTCAGCATGAGTTACTTTCTTTTCCTATCATTCTAACTGATGGCCGAGTCAAAGACTCACTCTCTCTCTCTCTATACATATATATAAATAGGAAACGGGGATTTCGAGTATTTTGCGATCATGCCACTTTCATTACGTGTGACGGTGGCTCTTCCCATTCGATTCCACTAACTCGCTATCATACGTCTGAAAATAGCAAACATAAAAAACCTCGTTCGTTCCTAACTAAGCACAATTCGCTTAATGTTTTTTGCCTTTAAAATGGATTTTCAGTTAAGTTACTTAAATTTCGAAAAAAAATAGAAAAATTAAAAGCGGTCCCGAATCAAAGTAATAGGTTGACGTCCGCTCACCGAGTCAAGATGAATAGTTTAGGAATTTAGATACGGAAGTATTTATTCTACCTTATAAGTGGGATTATCGTAGGCAGTGTGGGATTTGCTGGACGTGATAGGTGCCTTGGCCGATGACTGCTTTTTCAGTAGAATGACCAAGAGAATGACGAAGCCGAGAGCGCAGAGTGCGGCGATGACCGCCACTACTATTAAAGCGGCATAATAGGCATTGCCGGCATTTCTCGTATTGTTTTCAATGCTTGCTTCTAGTTTCTCTATAATAAAAAGAAGCGATGCATTTTAAAACCACTTTAGTCGAAACTGCCTCGTTATAAAAAGAAATCGGCACCAAATACCTTTCTCAGAAGTTACTGGAGCGATTGGACCAGGTTTTGTGGTCACATTAATTATGTTCGAGTGTCGGATTTTGCCATTGCTCAAAATGGCTTCCATCCAAACCGAATAGCTAAAATAGGTAATGAAAGAAAAAGTTGAAGTCAAATTAACCATTTTACGTTGGTTTCACTAATACGCTTACTTTGTCTCTGGTGCCAATCTTTCCACCGTAAATTGAAATTGGTTTCCTTTTGGGGGCCTGTAAATGAACGATGGTTCAAAATCCACAACATCTTTCTGCATTTGCCGATACAAAAATTTGTAGACGTTAATGTATTTATGTTCGGGATACGGAACTCCCGTCCAGATCAGCTCGATGGTATACGTGGTGACTTTATCAATAGTCAATGTTAAATTAAATTCAAAATCATCTGTAAAAAAAACTCACATAAATAAACAAACAGGATCATCTTGTATAGAGCCGTATTACTAAATTAATATACGTAAAGTAGAATTTTTAAATTTTTAATTTGTTAATTAAGAGAGAAAGAAATAAAATTTGTTCACCGTGAATTGGCAGCGTTCGAAACATGATTGGCATTCCTGAGAATATTTCCGTAGTGACGTTGGTCGGAGGCACCATGACGATCTCCACATCGTAGTCAGAGTCCGGTTTCAGGTGGTCAAGCAAAAAAGATGTGACGTCACGGTGAATCATCATTGTTTTGCTCCATTGCTGGGATTCGTCGCTGTGCAGTTTGTATTGCAGATGGATGCCGTCGATGAAGCGTCTCTCGGACTCTTCCAAATTTCTCCACATAATGGTAGCCGACGCTATTTGAATATCGGTCACGTTCAGTTTTATATCGATTGAAATCTTGGGAGGCAAAGTTGTGGTGGTCGTCGTAGTTGTCGTTGTAGCTTTATTAAAAAATTACAAATTTATACAGAATAATTATTCAATTATTGTAGACTGTTATACCATCTCCGGGCACGGGTATCAGTCGATGGCTTAATTAAGAAGTGACGAATTTGCAAAAAGTTGCTTTTGAGATAATAGCGTTTTGGAAACGGTCAAAGGCTGAAATTTGGTGAACAAATAAAACAATATATATATTTTATAGAGAAGGTGCTAATTTTTGTTAAAGAATTAAATTAGTGAATTAATCAAGTAATTTTAGAAATAAATGGCTTAAAATTGCAAATTCGCTAGTTTGACTTTAATTATTTTTCAAGAAAGCGAAATAAATTAAGTGTGAAGCAGGGCATTTGCACATATCCATTAGTTTGCCTATTGGTCATAATGGTACAATTATCTCATTTTTGACAAATTGGCTTATTCGTCACTTCTGAATTAAGCCATTACTGTATGCTTACGCAATGGGGGCATCTGAATAGTAATAATTTCACTGGAATCCATATTTTTTGTGTTTTTGATGATGGCCAATACTTTAAGAGAATATTGGGTGTCTGGTTGCAAGCCGGTCATCTCGTGGCTCAAGCGGACGTTTTCGAATTGGTTGCTCTGCCCTGAGAACACTTCCTTGCTCCAGGTGGTCGTGTCTTCGCTGTGACTCAGATCCATGGTGTACAGAATTTCAATGTGACCGTAGAGACCAACATAAATGTTGGGAATTACAAAATTAACGCGGATGGCTGTGGCATTCAAAGTTTCGACGCTCACATTTTTGATGCCACGACCTGAACAAAATTGTTATTTTTATAAGAAAGCGCTAAAGAATAAAGATCCCTTTGGCCAGATTCTAGGAAAATAACCAAGCTCCAGAAATATACATATATTTTTAAAATAACATGGAGAAACCATCGCTTTGTCCCTACCGATTTCGGTCTTGTTGCATAGGGCGTAAGGACATAATTCTGGGACATCCCATATGACGACATTTTCTGGAGGACAATCAGGAATGAGATCCATGTGTTGTTTGAGAATGGGCGGACAACCGCCTTGGCACTCGTGAGTGGCTGTTCCATTGTGCAGCAAAATGCACGAACACAATTTCTGTCTATGACCCTTTCCGTCACGCCACTGTTCGTTCAATTTGTAAGTGCTGTTGCCATAGATGCATTCCACTGCACCTTAATGCAAAAGCACGTAAGAAAACCTAAAAAAGGCAGCATTCAGAATAAAGCGTGATTATACTCACGTTGGGTTAATTGCAAATCAGTCTCTGCAGCGATTGTTTTATTGATAGCGGATTCGTGAAAAGCAGAATCATTTGCTGGCACATTCTCTTCATCTATTGCGTGTTAAATAAGGTGAATGAAAAATAATCATTTATTGAAATGGATGTGCTTTGGGAACGTCCACAAACCACGTAGCTTAGTTTTTCAGAATTTTTGACT
>JAQIXP010000181.1:0-32685 GCA_034700285.1 Proteroiulus fuscus | reverse complement strand
ACCCTATACACAAATTTGGGTATATACTTAATACCCAAAAATTGGGTACAGAGTATGCTTCTGGCATTTTTCAACTTCAATGGTAAAAATTATTAACTTTTATTTTCTATTGATTAAAGTACAAAATTGAATGACATGCAAAGCCCAGAACTCCTAGAACCTATATACGTCTATGTTACCGTATATCTTAAAAATACAGTTAAATCTATGTTAATTTTATGAGATAGGCCTAAAATCCAAATCGTTTGCAAAAATTATAGCAGCTAAGACCTACATGTAAAAGGAAAACTGTATACTCAATTCTGAGTCAGTTTTAAAAGATAAGCTAAAATAAAATGCCCTTAAACCTTAAACATACTTAAGAATTTCTGGCAAGTAGTTTCCGAGACATAATCAAAGAAAGTGTGATCGAGTAGGATCATGGAGGGAAACCATTTGAATATGCAGTTGAAAGGAATATAGGGATTAATCCTGGGATATGCAGAGGCAATACAGTTTTAATTTCAACTTCAGCAGCAGATTTATATTTTAATAATCTTGCTTGGCTATTGTGTGAATTATTACCCACGCAGCCGTTGCAATTTAATATATATATTTAATATACCTTTGTAAGAATTCTATCTGTCTGGTTAACTAGTTTTCTTTCAGTTAGCTGCACTTTTATTCTTTATTCTCTTTATGTCAACGACAATTCACATATGACACTAGTATAAATTAAAGGCAAAAGCTCATCGCCCTAAAAGATTACGAGACTTCTAAACATGGGTATATCTAATAAACGGCACAAACTTTCAACTGTAATAATGCTATATTTCATACAGCAAGAAACCATTAACGTCTCAGGATCTAGGCAATTCAAAATGTGTGGGGAAATGTCTTACGTGTTTCTTCAAGCTTTCTTCCTTGACGATTAGTATAAGAAACATCTTTTTGACAGATTCAAGTAACAAAATACGTTTCATCTAAAATATCATTGAATTTAAAAAGAAGGAGAAAAAAGACCACCAACTTTGTAGGAAGTTTAAAATGTTTGGTAATAACCACGCCAAATTCCAGACTAGAATTTAATAGCAATGTCTGCGCCACTTCGTGGCGCATGCTCAGGCTGGATTCAAAGGATTCTCGAGAATTTGCAATAATCTACTGAAAATGAAATATTTGTATGTGCGGAATTTTAAATGGGTTATTTTTTTTGCCTCATTTTACAACCAAGATTCAGTTAAAAATTATGGACAGCGAAAGAATTTTGTAAATATATTAAAGCATATTGCAGGCATGTTATATGACTTTCGAAATATTTCTAAAACAAAATAAAAATTATTCGATAAGAAAATCTAAAATTAAACATTTTGTTTATTTTAAGACGAATTCGGTAGAAACGGCCTCATTCCTTCATGATTCAGATATTTCTTTTTTTTCTTAGTGAAAAAAATGGTCGAATTTGTGTAAATCAGAACTAGGCCCAGTTGTTACAGTTCATGTCATCAGAAACTTAGAAAATGTATTTGGAGAAATATCACTGACAAAGTGTCAGCACTTTTCAAATGGAATTTTGAGGAAGATTAATGTTTTGAGTTATCCTAATTTTGCAAAAATGAGGATATTTTTTACTCTTAGGACAAATTTTGAATATTTAGGCAGTAGTTGTTAGCTGGTTTCATGGATACAAATGAGTATGAATGAACTAAGTGGAACGGACTAAAAATGTATTTGATCAAACTTGGTTACTGGTTATACTTAACTTCTAGCATATTTTGTGAGTGGAAATTAAAGGGGACAAAACATGTTATTTAATACCAATGAAATCTTTTCAGAAATCCAAGTGGAAGGGATATTTTGGGTAAACATCGAAACACCAGTTTATCCTGGCTTAACTGAAGCTAATTACGTAAAAATTAGAGCTTCTATTATCTAAAAATGTACCGAATGTTAATTTTAATGTCTGGAAATTTGAACTAAATGCTCATCTCTTGATTCTCTTGACAAGTTTGCCACTAAATCATAAAATATTTTTAACATGATGTTTTGCCTGACTTTTAATGACTATATCTTTTCCTGATTATAATAATGCAATTGCAATCATTTTATTCACTTTATATCTCGTTACAAATGCATCAAGCAGACCTAGTAGAAGTTTACATTTTGACATTTAAAGTTCTGTAAAACACTGAAATGCAATTCTACAAAATTTTAATAATTTAAGCTGGCCGTAAGTAAATGCGAGTTGATTAAAATTAAATTTTATTGTCTGACATTTGCTTGCTATATATGTTTAAAACATAACTTTTACTTTTTTTCCCTTCTTGCTTAACATAATAAGTCAGTAACAAACCTGCATTGGATTAGTTAATGTTGTAGGCCTACATCACAATATAGTCTTACTTGCTGTACCTTCCCACATAGAATAATAATGGTTGCAAACAAGTAAGACTACAACATGTGCATCCACGTCATAACTCAATTTAATGCAATATTTATTGCAATGGTTTCAGAATTTTTTTATAAAAAATTCCGAGCAGCTAACAAGGAAGACCTTTGAAGTATTCCACAAAAAAGGGTTTGTTAGACCGCAAGATTTTAAATTTACAAAAAATTACTCTTTAATGGGGGAAAAATGACATTATGATATAAATTATTTGGAGATTTTTAGGTATAATAATGCAATCGTAAAAACCTAAAGGATGTGCACTCATGTATAAGTGCAATGGACAATATGAATTGGTAACTAATGTTAATATTATAAGCGGATATTCTGCACAAGCAAGCTTTTAAAATATATTGTTATCCCATTATTTATTTTTATAGCTTGAATAAGGGAGGTGATACTTTAATACATTGAAAAACACGTTCGGTGGAACTATAAATTCAAAGTTTATATATGATAAAATATTAAAATATATATTTTTTTCATTCAATAGGTCCTCGGGGGATATTCGCACCCATGTGCATGTAATTCATTTCATTTGATCAACAAATCAAAAAGCAAATGCGTGTTATTTTTAACGCTAAAAGCAATTCAATGTATATTATAGTGTTAGATATTTCTTATGTCAAAGATGTGGATTATAACGTCGCGTTGCAATTGTTAATATCAGATATTAATATTATCTAAATAACACATATATTCATCACCTTATATAAGATTTTTCTTGCATGGATCCATTTCATTCAAGTCATTATATATTTGGAAAATAGTTCCACCTAAATAGAGGGCTACTCCTAATTACTATAAAAATTGTTTTTAATAATATGGGGCTTATCTATATATATAAAAAATAGAAAATTATTTTCATTAATAACCCCAATTATGTTAATTATCGTATAATAATACTGGGATTCGTAGGAGCAATTTCATTTACAACAGATAAGAAATGAATTAGAAGTTATCTTGGTTTTCTACTCACATTAAAAGTGCATTGGCTGCTTTAAAAAAAACTTGTCAATTGATGTTAATTTTTAAGTATACGTCTATTATGTTTTAATATTAAAATTAACGCTGTTACAGTTTATATAATATTAACTATAGAAATTAAATACCTATTTATTCAGGTATAGTTTACTTTTAATTCAGTTGGTGGCCTCTGTACCAGCCCTGTAGCCAGCTCAGCACAAATTGGGGTGCAAGCCCAAAAAATGGGGGGGGGGAGATAACAAAATTTTTGTCCCATGTATAAGGTATTGCAAGAAAATACTGGCCCGCTCTGTACAAGGTAACACACATAGTGACATTAGTAATCCATTGTGAAAAGTGATGCCAAAACATAAACACTTTCAATGGTCTAAATTAAACAAACTTGACTATACTAGATGGTGCCAGTAATATCCACACAACATGGAGAAAAACAATGGTAAAATGTCGCTGCCTTTACATTTTAGAAAGCCATGATTTCCGAAATTATGGCCGGCAAGTTGGCAGAAAACAATATCAATGCTCTATATACTCAAATGTTTGTCTTCAATTTTTTTAAAAAAAATCACTCGTTTCAAGGTGAGACTTTCCATTTAATGCAGCAAAATTGCTCTTTCACTAAAGGCTAGCAAATAATTGCAAATGAGTTTCTATAACAGACTCTCGCTGTTTACTTAAAAACAACAGCAGAACTAATTACCTGGTTTGTGGAATACATTTTGCCTTAATTTGCTGCATGATTAAGAAAGCACAACCAAATACCATTATGATTTTTCCGAAACAACAAACAATTTAATTATGTTTTGGTGATTAAGTGATTTGGAGAATTTCATTCACATTTTTTGGTTTATTATTTCCTAAAATAAGTATATTGTATACGTTGAACAGTGGGTTTTTTTAAAACCTAAGAAACGAAATAAAATAAAGCAAAATATAAATAATTGCATATTTGTAGAACTATTTACTAACAGTTATTGGAATGTGGCAGTAAATGACTGCTTAATTAATAATAAATAGCAGAACAACACAATTTTGTTAAATTTGAGAAGTTAAATTTAATGAGGTAGATACTGGATCTTGTCTTAATTCTGAGAATAATAAAAGCAATTTAATATCAAACTTAATCCGAAGCAAAACAGAACCAGCAATGGCCAATGGTAAAGCTCTCACATGAAAAGCTCTCGTATAAACTGAAAATCACGTTTTAATGTATAACAGGTGGGGAAACTGCACGAATTAAACATAATTTCAATTCCCTTATATATTTTTTTTTAAATATTACTTTGTCTTTGTCTCATAATTGCGCGCAGCATAGCGAGAATCCCACATTTGCAATTTTTTTTGATATAAACAATGCATATTTCATTTGTGAAGCTTTTGTTTTTCGTAGAAGTTGTAAAAAATAATGCATGCTTGTCAAACTGATTACCAAATTTATGTGCTCGTTAGTTGTGGGTTAATGGACACCAGAGAGCTGGCTTCATTTAAACATGTTTTAAAATCAGATTAAAACTATTTATAATTAGTTACGGGTGAGGACGTTTATTGTGATAATTAAAATCGCGTGATAAATGATTGAAGAATTAAATTACATCCCAATCATTATAACTATTTTCAAGCAGGATTGCAATTGTCATTAAGGGATGACCAGTAGCTAAATTGAATAGTTTAAAAATGCTCACAAAAAACACTTAATGACTATAGCAGTAATAATCCATTAAACGACTTGACCATGGCGCAATAGGAACATTAATAAATCCCTAATAATAAATGAGACGACGCAAAGAAACCAACAACATATAATTAACAAGATGAGAATCAACAAGTGACTCAGTTATATGCTCAACTATAAAAACAATTAAAATCTTAATCCATGTTTTAGCATAAAAGAATGATAAACATCAATACTATGTATATATATATTTACCCATTTTTTTAATTAAAAGCCCACACTCATGAGCTCAGATAAAATAACCAACAATAAATTCAATTTTGCTTGTCTGATTCTCTGCAATCCTAATTCATTGTATCTTTAGGGATTGTCCATAAATTACGTCTGTATGAAACCAGCATTTTTACCCTACTCCTTCTAAATGCTTGCACACAGGTCACACTTTTGAAACATCCCCCCACCCCTCTTCCTCAACCGCATATTAATCGTTAAGTTTGATTTAATTTTTCATAGTAGCAATGCAATCTTGGTTGAATTCATGCATAAACCATTCTTGTTACATGTCAAAGGCAATTGCAAACTTATTATAGGATTAAACAAATATTAAAGGGGAATTCCAGTAAAAAATTACATATATTTTTAAATTTGAAAACAGCTAGTGCTTTTCGTGCTCAATGTTTTAGTAACTATCTCGTTGATGCTACTAATGATACAAGAGCGTTACAAGGCTTATCAAAGTGCCAAAATATCATTAAATAATTTGTGGAGATAATCCCCAAATTACTGGTTAGATTAATCTACTTTCGCCTCATTACAGGACCTCCGTCTCAATCATAATAACCGAAAACATTTGCGGTCTAGAAGAAAGGTTTAAATTTACCCATGCATAACTAGGGTACTAATGTAGGGTCTAAATTAATCATAACTTGAGGATACTTATAAATCAGCGCGCATTTGCCATTCAAACAGTAATTCATACATGGAATTAACATAATACTTATGTTTGCATTCAAATTCAAAATAAGCAATTAGAAATGCTTGAGCAAACCTCACTGTATTTCTAAGCACGAGTCTTGACCAGTCCTACCAACTGCTTGAAAAATGTAGCCACAAATTGGACTATACATCACCCTTATGAATAAAATATTTGAAAGCATTTATCAAACGCAATGATGGGGAGTTTGCACTACATTTTTATGCATAGAAACAGCGACTGCAATCAATTGTGGAAGTTGATTGATATATTTCCAAAACCATCATGAGATTCTGAACTCATTTCAACATGTTCATAGTACAGATACTCATTGTGTAATTAGTTTACTCAAGCATTAAATAAGTCTCTGGGCTTTCATCTTGCAAATGCTAATTTAGCAAACAGGTAATCTAATTTCAACAATATAGGAGCAGGTGATATCAACTAATGCTTCCATCACAAACATTGTATATAGGTTCCATTCTAGCATGATGTAATTGAATTTGTAAGAACATTAGCATTATTTTCCATTCAAATTTAGGACAGTCTTTACTTTATACTAAATATTGAAACTTATATATAAAAATCCTCATGAATTTCAAAAATTACTTACCAAGCTGTTTAAAAATGTAGTATGGAAAAAAATATATGGAATTGGAAAAAAAAATGTAACTAGGTATGCAGACTATACAATGGTTTTGCAAAATAGTTCGCAAAATACATGCTTGATGACATGCCTTATAAATGATTGTGGTTTATAAACATCAAGCTGCTGATAGTTTACAAATTTTAGCAGAACCAGCGAAGTATATACCTTTAAATTTACACATTTGGAAAGCATACAGTAAAGTATATGCATGAAATAGCACGTTTCTTTTTGGAAAACTTTCTACAGTTATTTCCAATTATTCATAACGCAAAGTCTGACTTTAAAGTGCAATTAATCCTAATTGAACATTTATTAGGAAACTTGGGTTATTATAGAGTTACTTAAATAAAAATATCCTAAATAAAATATAAAGACAAGACCTCATCCTTTCTAAATTGTAGTCAAATCATTAACTAACTATAATTTAAAAAGTGTTGAAAATATTAGTTCATGTATACGTCACAAACTGGTCTCCCTATGACATCATATAATTCCTTGTTTATATTGTTTCTACACATACTGCTTTTTTGTTAGCTTTTTTACTCCAGTCTTTTTATACTTTCAACCTTATTTTTAGGGAAAGTCTCACTTTTCGACAAGTTATTATTAAAGGAAAAGCAATGAAGGAGTTAATAGGAGAAGTGAAAAACAAATTTTAATTAAATTAATCAATAAGTATTTGGCCCTGCAGGGGTGCAGGGAATATGATTTGTTTTCTTTACCAATCATAGCTAAACTTTTGCCACAGCATCATAATTATAAATGTTAGTTACTAATGGTTAAGTTCATTATTAAAAGCACTTCAACAGCTACAACATACTACCCAATAAATGGCTAAATAAATAAAAAAAAATAAAATTAGTAGGTAATATGGAGTTATCCACGTTTTTCAGAAATTTAGTGATTTATGACTCATTGTAAGTTTGATTAAAATTTTGTTCTTCAGTTGTTCTATTAACTTTTTTGCCTTTTTGTTTAAAAATAACTTGTCACAAAGCGCCTCTCCCTTTAATGAACCATTGGCAGAAATTATAGTTGGTAGGAAATCTTGCCTTTTCTTTGTTTATTTTAATAAAATAATTCCAAACTATTCAGAGTTACTGATTTGCTATTTCTGAAGAAAGATTGCTTATCATTTGCCTTCACTGTATCTCCACAATTATGATTTTGCAATTGGTTTCAAAAATAGTCGACTTGCTTAAATCCAAGAATGGCATAAAGACTAGGTGAACTAGAGTCGAAAAAGCTCTAATTCCTGATACACAATCAAATTGATTAACTCGAGATAGGCTTACGTATTCGGGAAGTGCATCGACTGAAAATAAACGTCTTCAATGAGTTTTATAGCGGAAGTCCTCAAAGCCCGAGAATGTTCTACCCACTGTGGCTTTATCCATCTTGACCCTTTCCACTATAGCCTATCGGAAGTGAAAATTGGCCCAACATGCATACGGGTAGTATGTGTCTAAAGCATTTGTAGTAATGTTAAGAAACACAAACAATGATAAAGAGATCTTCGCCAAAAACAATACGGCTGCAAAGGCATATCTGATTAACTCGTCTTGTTAGCGACATAATTGAGCGAATGCAAATGGCATTGCTTATACTTATACATTAGCACCAACTGTTGCAAAAGAGTATATATGCCAAGAAATTTATATCATATACTATTATAATATAATCGGGCGGTTGGCAGTGTGCCATATGCTTTGTAATTCCGAACCGTTACATGCTATAAGGCATAAGGTGGCAATGACACTATTATGTACACAAGGTGCATGTTCAGCACACCCAGGTTTTCAAATTCACTTTCTGCTTGCTTTTTTGCAGAGTGGAAGAACCGAAACCCTAACAAAATTGAAATTCTTTTGACTTTTAACATGTGCCAACGTTTTATTCCCTCGAGGAATCTTCTAAGAAAGATCAAAGCGAGGTTTTGAAGTGTTTTGGCTGCAACAATTAGGGAGTTATTTATATAAGATTTACAATATAAGGTGAGTTTATCTAAGAGGCCTAGGCATGGATCAAATGTTCTTTATAAACTTTGTATTAACCTGTACAGGGAATACAAACTTTGCATGAGTTCACCCAGCGATATACAATTCCCCATCAGCAAACCACAATTTTTTAAAAATTAATAGCATCCTTACCATTATCATACACATGCTACAGAAAAACTGAACAAATGGAAAAACTACAGATTTAGCAGGGAAACAAAACTTAAGAAAAAGTAGAAATACTGCAGTTCTTCTGATGTGAAACTACAGGTGTCTTCAACTATACAGGTGTTTTCTTTTTATTCATGTCAAACTTAAGTTTATCCAGGGATTTTTTGCAGCTAAACCTGCTATTTTCCTCAGCTTTTCTTTAGTACCCCGGTCTTTCTGCAGTTTGTGCGCTATTGATATCAAACATAATTTGTTTACGGTAGAGTTTTCTTTGTTGTGCAGGAATATTTTAAGATTTTGTTTATGGTTAAATACACATACTCTATCGTTCGATTTTACCCTTTCGGAGCAAGTTTTAAATTTTTGTATTATATATATATACATATCAGGCAATAATGTTGTAAGGTTACATGATACTATAATCTAATTCAGCGTGCATTTATTCCAGTTAATCTTGTTATTTGAAGGATATATATCATTTGGCTTTGGTATTCGATCCTATTAATATGATATGGAGATATTAAATATACACGAATGAAATAATTATTAAAAATTTACCCATCTTAGAATCAATGTCAACGAATTACATGTAGGAAATGCTTGCACCAAATCCAAACTTTTGTTGCTGAAATGTTTAGACAAAATGGTGATGTTTTGCATAGATATTATTGACAATAACGATGTATTTCTGATGTTACGAAGGTTCAAAGTTGCTAATTTAGTGGACTGCTATACTCAGAATCTGATATTTCATGAGTTGGTTTACGTGATAAAATGCCCGTGCATGGTATTCTAAATAGCAATGCATTGCATAGCATAGCATTGCATTTTGAATAATTGTGACTTTAGACTACTACTATTTAAATTATAATAATAATAATACATTATTTGCTAGTGTGATCAGTGCCTTTGCAGTTTTTTTAACATTTTGAGGTAATTAGCTTGATATGACGAGAGGAATTTTCTTCTTGCAGTTGCATTTATATCACTTGTCATAAGGTCAATGACGTCATGGTCAACTATGTCAATTTACATAGTTTTTTCTAGCTCCTGCATGAACAGGTATGACAAAAAAAGGTATTTATTGCTATATACTTAAAATTAAATAAATGATATCAATGCTATCAATGATTCCAATGCAAAACATCATTACTTTGCCTTACATTTTCAACAAGGGTTTGTTTTGGTGTGAACATTTCCTTTACAGTGCACAATTTTACTGATGCATTATATGCTTAATCGTGAGCTATTTTTCTTTTCATCGCAGTTTACTATTTGAAATGTAGAAGTGATTTATTTGAAATGATTGATAGTCCATCAGCATCGTAACCTAGTTTAGCCAAAAGTTATGTATGAATGCAGTGCAAATACGTGCATGGCTAAGAATATTACACCCTGCATAGTTTTCAATTTCTAATGTCAGTTTCAAGATTTTAGCCTTTGGGCACGTATACATAAGTACACATTCTTAATGATGCAAACACATAAAGCTTACACTAAAATCCAAAGGTCAACAGAGTTCATTTATAATATTTAGATAACATTCTTAGTAATCTGTCAAAAACTCAGCATTTTTTTTTTTTTAAATTGAGACAATATTCCCATTTTGTTCAATGTCTATTCCTGACATAATCCCTTGTAAAAATTAATCCTAATACCGGCCTACATTTATTCCCAAGTACCCTTTCACTACTAACTGACTAATGCAACTATAAGAGCACTTGTAATCAGTAGCAAGTCTACAGGGCCTACACTATAGTATTGAAATTATAATTGTCCTCTATTATGAGTAAACATATGTCACAGAAGGCGTATATTTAAAACGTAAATAACTGCTCGAAGCAGATACATATCATATGATAATTTATTCAAAAGGACAAAATCTAAGTATCAGAATAGAAAACATAATACCATTGTTTCAAGCGCTCACGAGAGATCACTGTCCTGATTGACAAAACGACCTTACTTGTTTATTACATCAAGAAGGCATGCTTGACTATTATAGTTGACTATCGTAACTTTATAGTGTATTTTTAACTATACTTGAGTAAACATTAGATTAGGCTCTTTCAAAGGGCATTATCATTTAAAATTAAGGCCTAGAACAGCAAAATGGGAAAAGATATTATCGTAACTCATGGATTTGCAAAATATGAAGTTTCTTAAAGCTCATATTTAAATGATAGCTTATTTTTTCTTGTAATAAATTTTTTTTTTTCAATTTTACGATCATAATTTATACACAATACTTTTTTTAACCCAACATATTTTTAAATAAAAGCAAATGCAAATTAATAAGGCAAAATACATTACTTGAATTTGCTTACAAGTGCTCAAGTGAGTTTGCTTATCGAATTTCATTTGTTATATTGTAAATGGGGAATGTTATTGGCACAGGCATACAGATTTATAATTCGCTGATTTTCGTCATCTAAACTTATTTTACAATTTTTGTAATTAGTTCTTGTTTATCTATAATAATTTTTTAAATCATTGTTTCATATCCCATAGCACATTTCATACATTATTTCCAAAATTCTACCTGCCTTGAGTAATTAATTTCAAAAATTAGGTGAAATTGTACTGAATAACATAAAAAGTGAAACCAATAATTTTCAAAATTATCATTGGACAGCAAGATCCTGTTCTGATACTTTCAGATGTGTTATATCTTTACCACAAAGGCAGTTTCAACTGAAAAATAAATGATTTTTGTGAAAAATTCCCTTTGGTAAAGTAATACAGAGTTCCTCATTGGTCTCACTGAAAACTACAGCCTTTGTATCTTGATAAACTGTTGAGTCCATTTCAATAATGTAAATAACAGACTTTAAATTAAAATATTGAAAAAATAATTTTGCTTTCTTTTCAAATGAAGTTTTCATACAAAATCACCATTCAGTTATTATTTTATTTTGATAGCTTACCAAACCCTAAAACATGTTAATTGAATGCTAAATTCTAAAAAAAATTCCCAAAAGAGTCTATAGTGTACGAGTTTAGTGTGTCTCCCATGCATAGAACACTGCTATAGAATACATAAACTTTAAAGAAGCACTTATAAAGATTGTTAGGCATTAAATTAAAATTACAATTGCGTAGCAGAATTGGTCAATTGTTGACCCCAAAGCAGCCTTTGCCATTACCATTACAATATAGCCTAATGTATTCATGAGCACTATGCGAGTTCCCAATATAATGGGGAATAAAATGAATAAATGAAAATTTAACTGCCACAAATTGACGTAACATTACCCAATTGCGTGACCATGATCCCCCTGGCCAACAAAACTTGCTGGCATGCAACCCTTTTTATGTGGGATTTAAGCATCGTAATGGCAATAAGATGTGCCTAGTGTGTGGGAATAAACGACTTTCATTACCAACTTTTATTTCCGATTTATGGTATTCCATTTAATCCAATAACCAGCAAAGCATAAAAACCAAATGCATAAGTTTAACCGCACAAAGACATCTATAATAGCAAAAGCCCAAACCTGATAGTAAAACGGATTAAGTTGCTGGCAAATTCCTCTGAAGAATTCCGGGCTTCGGATCAACTTTCAAGGCAAAATCTTAAATGAATTAATTACTAACAGTGAAGCAGACATTTCCCTGCATAATGCGTTAAATAATTTCATGCAAAATACACTTTATATACTGAAATTTTGCACATTAAAAGTAAATCTTTGAAATTAGGTCTAGATTTTGGGATTAACTGTTGGAGTAAAAAAAACTAATTTGTAAGCAAATACAGGAAAACAGCTAACAAGAGCGTATTTTAAATCTGCAAGAAATTATAACGTGCATGGCTCATACAATCTAGATTCTAGATTATATCAATGGAATTAGTCTGGAATAGCAAGAAAAAAGGGGGGAAACGAAAAGAAAGAAATAGGATAATAGACCATTAAAAGTACACATGGTTAATCAATAGATGTTTAGGATTCCTTCTTGCAAGCTGAAATCGAGGCCACAATTTAAGCTCAAGAAACAAATGCAAGAAACAATTGAATCTTGAATAACCTGATGCTTTTTCCTTATTTATACACCGGTAGCTTTTTTTTTCTATTGTTCTTTGGGTTTGCTCTTAGCGAGAAAAACCTGCCAAAAGAACAATAGAAAATCAATCCAAAGACATTTTTCAAAAATGATCTTTGGACCCGCAGAACAATACGAAAAAAAAGCTACCGGTATATAATATGCAATATCGCAAATGGCTAGCTCGTTAATTGCTCAGAGAACAAATCAATAGTGGACGATTTCACCATGAAGATTTCATCAAGACATATGAATTCGCAAAATCGTTTTCACATGAAATGCCAGCCTTAACTGCAATTAATATTCATATTAACTATACGAGCTGTGTATAGTGATTGATGATAACTTTAAAATGAATTCCATGTTCAGAAAAAAAGGATATATATTATAAACGTCATATACAAGTATGCATTTTCTTTCCTCAAACATATTGTTGAAAGCGCATAAAGTTCCTTTGCCATTAAGGTCGCCATATTGTTTTCTTGCTATCATCAATAAGGAGCTTTTATGTATATATGTTCAAATACAATTTCCACAATTATTCTGGAATAATCGTAAGTGCATGCTACGCGGTTTAGATTAACTTAAGGAGAAAAACCTACACAGAAAGGACTTAATTACTTTCCCAATTAAGAAATTATTATCAAAGGCATAAATTTACAAAGACAATTAGCTTGACCATGCAAATTGTAACTATATAATTATACAGGGTGTTTCTAATTTATTCATCTTATTAATAAATTCAACAAATTAAAAACTATAACAAATATTGAAAAACAGTTAAAACCATGGTTTTATAATGAAAATATTTTTTTTGCCCACACATTGGAATCATGAATATTCATTACTAAATCTCCACATGTGCACAACACTTTTAGTTGCTATAAGAATATTGCGCCTGTACTCGATTTCTCTCCAAACATTTGCTAGCATATCCACTGGTACTGGATTCACAGCCTAGATAATCCTTCCTAGTAACTTCTTCACAGTAGTGAACTTTTAACATCCACCTTGTTCTTTACATATATAGTCCCAAAAAATCAAGGGGAGTTATATCAGGGGATCTTGGTGGCCATGCAATTAATCCTAACCGTATACCACTCACATTGCTTTTTTCCCTCAATGTTGCCAGTTTCAGGACTACTCGATATGGGCACAGGGATTCCATTGAACAGTGTTGTCAAGTTTAGGTAAATAACTTTTTGATTTACTAAACAATATGGAGTTAAAGCTGCCCTGTCAACACTGACCTGAAGAAATATTCGATCCAAAATGGGGCTCAGTGCATGTGCACATTCTAGCAAACCAAATGCAATGTGCATGTGCTTTGAGACCCATTTTTGAACGAAAACTTCTTCAGTACAATGCAGCTTTAACTGTTTTTCAATATATGTTATAGTTCTTTTTCTCTATTAAGTTTATTAACCAGATGAATAAATTATAGACATCCTGTACATTACATTAGTTCTTAGAATACTGAATATAGACTCCACTGAGTCTTTGTAAGAATTTCCCCTAGAAAAAATTTAACAGCTGTTCCCCATTCTGATTGAATAATTCAATTGCTATGTTTATTTGCTATGAATATTTTTTCAGAATTGGGAAATTTCGATGTAGTGACAAATATCCATTTTATGGTAAAATAAAGTATACTTGAACGTGCTATATTATTCGTCAACAACTAAACAAGTACTAGACCTATTTTAAAGCAGTATAAGCGAGAGAAAAGAAGAGAAACTTGATCACCAGAGCTAGAACGTCAAAATTTTGCTGGTAATATTTGGACGCCACACTTCCATGATTAACCCTGTCGGATTAATTCCATCAAACAAGAAAGATGAAAGTCTAACAAATCTCAATTTAACTGTTCTTTAAAATTTATTCATTCACCCTCAAACAGCACAAAAAATTTTTAAAAAAGTAATTATTCAATGATCCAAGCTATATACCAGTACGTGCTAAGCAAGAATACTAAATATAACTACAAACAGTTTTGGGGGGATTATCGGAACACGTACTAGTTAATGCCTGAATGGGAATTAGTTATCAATAAGATAATGAGTTGTCAACGACAACCCAAACCTTACATAAACCTATCGTGGCCAGAACACGTGCAATAAGATGAAGATTAAATAGTAATATGGGTAATGGAACGTGCCCAAAATTAATGTCTCGTTTAACCATGTTTGGTTGAATCGATCATTAATGTTCTCTAAATTGTATACTTCATAAGAATAATGCATGGTCAAGTATTATTTATACATGTATTGTCCTAAAGGGGTCACCACGACGCTAAACTGTTAAACTTTGCAATAAAAATTGATATTCCAGTGCTTAATTGTTTCGGGTTGATTCTTTCATGCAATTTTAGGGGAGATCTTGCGATAAGAAGTCACCAGCTAGAGACGGTATGCAAGAAAGACAACAATCTTGTCTTTCTTGATATAGCATGATTCTTTTAAAATGTTTAAATTAAATTTTGAGATAAAATTTGGTTAGCCGAGCACCATATCCCCCATATTGCATACAGCCTTACTTCCTTTATTGATTTTCTAAGTGACTCAGATTAGTATAGAAGATTTCTTCTCTGATGGTCAGACTATCTGTTTAAGAATTACTGACCAACGAAGATTGCTTATAATTGAAAATAAAAGTTCAAAGGCAACTTTCAAAACTATTTTATCGAACTGCTAATTTGCTAAAAAAAATAGTTCAAAATTAATAGGAATTCAATATAACAATGGTGTTTAGTCCCCACTATTGTGGGAATCTCCTCTTGACAGTGCAGTGGGATAACCCATACAAATGGCATCACGATATGTTAATTGATCGTATACGGGGTTCTGAATTGAATTGATTTCTATTTTAACACATTAATAATACTGCAAAATGCTAAGTATAGGCTTACATATTTTGTGCTTTTAGCACAATATTCCATGCAGTAAGAATATAAATAACTTGAAAATGCGCTAAAAGAAAATAAATGATTGCATCATTTCCACTTTGATATTTTCGTTGAACAAAATAATACTTAAAGCCAATAAAATACAGAGATGGTATATAACCAACGTATTATAAGAGTGGGGGGCTATATATGGCTTCATTTTAATTTAAGCATATAGAAACATTACAAAGCAATCAATCATTCTGTTTAATCTCAAGGCAAATATTACATACATCATCAAGAAATAACGTTATAAAACATAATTCACGCTCCCACTACCTTGACTGCTAATATATTTTGACATGCCTGCTGTTTACAACAGTTTACATAGATTTTTCTTCTTTCTACTATAAAACTATAGGTATTTACTATAATCCTTTTAAAACCCTCAACCATTATTTAGCATTGCATGGCAATATGCAAGCTATATATATATATACAGACTATATAGCAAAGGTGATTTAATCTACTTTCATAAAATTATGTTTGTAAATATTTAAAATATTTCTCTGCCTATTTATAAATTCCTTATTTTATGTCGTACGATAAGCTGCTTCCATAGAGTGAAATTCCAGTATAATTTCCTGCAAGTACTTTTTCCAAGGTAATCAGGACAAAACTAAATATTCCATGACTAAATATATGGTATTCCCTGTCTTTCCAAGATTTTCAAGGTTGTGGGAACTCTGTTTAAAATCACACAAGGCAATAGCAGATTCACGCTCATAAAGCAAAATTAAACTTATAGAATTATTTAAAAAAAATCGTTGAATATTTTCTTGTTTATTTTTTGAACTTCTATATTCTACATTAGGCCATTATCGATGGCTTAAATCAGAAGTAGCGAATAAGCCAGCAGTTGCTTTTAATATAATAGCGTTTTTATGGAAAAAAATATAACTTGGAAATAAACAATGTTAAAAGGCTGAGATTTTGGTGAACAGATGAAACAATATAATATTATAAATTTTATGGGGAATGAGCTAATTTTTGTTAACTAATTAAGTAATTTGAGAAATAAAAGGTTTAAAAATGCACATTCGCTAGTTTGACTTTAATAAAGTTTGCAGGAAAGCGAAATTAAATTAAGTGTAAAACAGCGAATGTGCACATCCATTGAATAAAGTGAATGCAAATAAAAAAGTAGCAAATATTGTTACGTTCGCCACTTGTATTGTTAGAAAAATACAGGTCAGGAAAAATTTTTAAAAGATAACTAACGAATGGTACAATTCAGTCCATTCACTATTTACTTCTAACTTTTAAGAATGATACTTGGTTGGATATTCGCTACTGTAACTTTAGCAATTATTAGTTAAATTAATTTCTGTATAACTTAAAGAGACACTTCCATGATCACAATGGTTCACTTATCTCATTTTGACAAATTGGTTCATTCGCTACTTCTGAATTAAGCCATCGATATGTTAAACTGCCATAAGGTAAACTTCTCTTACTATTTTCAGTCATTACATAAAATCGATTTGTGTTGATTGTTTTGAAAACAACATTAATAGAAAATCATAAAATGCAATTACGGATATAACTTTCTCCCTCAACGCCTTTTAATCGTTTTCTGTCTTAGGGTGTTCAGCTCCCTATCATAAACACATAATGGAAGCAATGTCTCTTTTATCTTAACTTAGTTCCCTGAAAACGCAATAAATTCAATTATCTTTAATTTGCTGCTTGCACTAAGACCTTTTTCACCAAATTCTGAAAGTAAGATAACGGCACAACATCATGTGAACGAATTGTTTCGAAGCACTCGCACTTTAAGGATGGAGTACATACTAAAACAGCAAATGAATATGCATTATTAGTTAATTGCTGATAAGTATTAATAATAGCATTATGGGGTTACTATAATTCTAAAACGAAAAATTTATCATAGAAATCTTTGAAAGATTTTATTCACACACACTGACATGTAGCACATCGGCCTGTACCCATATGAAAAAAATGGCGTAAAACTCTGTATAGAAAACTTTAAATATATACTGCTCTCTATAGAATACTAGACTTAATCACGATTACTGCAGAACTATATCATGAACATGATGAAAGTAATTTGTTCTGCTGAAACTCATCACCTTAATTCCAAAATAAATTATTGCAGAAATAGTTATTAGAGAGTTTATTTTTCACATGCATGGGTATAGACTTGTTAAAGTTTTTCCAAAAAAAAGTGAATGTAAAATATACTATATTAAAGATTTTGGTAATATTTGCTCTTCCAACAGAATAATCTTTAAACATGCTATTAAATCAGCTGAACATTTAATATAAATATGCATATTTATACTTGGCGGCATGCCTATATACATACAAAGAAAAGATGCTGGTTATTAGGCCACTGGTGCAAGGATTCATGTTGGCAAGGTATGCTGCTAATCTGCATATTATATACGGGGGAAAAAACATTATGCAAACATATACCAATTACTACAATTAAGCTACATAAACAAATTACTACAGTGCAAGTACTTAATATATTTTTTTTTCAAACTATGTGAAAAAATTTATATATTTTAGCATAACTAACTTGCCAATTAGCATATGTTTTATAGACATTGGAAAAAAATTGCAAGAATTCATATACTCTCATATTCCCTAAAGCAGTTTAGAACTATAATCATGACTTCCAGCTGGAACTTCACTAATATACCGGTAACTTTCATACAAGGAATGCACTTTTTTAGAAGTTCATGTTATATTTATTTTAAATGTAATAAGTTTTAACAAAAAGAAATATTTCCTTAATTTTCGGTAATTGTCTTTTTGAACTTTCCAAAAACAAACTCTGAAATTTCAAAGAAATTGTCAATTGGGATATTATAGGACAAAACTTAGAAAAGCTCCTATTTTCATAAAAAGACTTAAAAATACGGGCATGATTGAACCCTTTTATCACTCGATGGCTACATAAAGATTAATAAACGCAACTGTTGACACAAGCGGCACATCATAATAATTATAGCAATCGAGTTTCAGGGAAAAATCAACAACAATAAAATCCAAATGTTATCAGAATATACATTGGTTACCATGCAAGGAAAATTCAATTACATTGCGTATATTGGAGTAACTTAATTTATTAAGATATCATTGAGTACGTTATTTATTTAGAGAATATTGCCTCTTTTTCAATTATTTTGATTTGATAATACGGTGGGACAACGACTTCTGAGTAGCGCAGTTATCCACAAGGATTTCTCTTACGTCATGAATCCAGAATGAACTCACGTATTGTGTAACGTTCACCAAGAGTATGAAAAGTTAGGCTAGGAATTCACAATGATTTGCAGTATATATATAAAGTACAGTCCACTTATCCAAAAAAAACTTCTAAATTTGCAAAAAATTGAAAATCTCGATCCGCAAGGTGTCTCCTGAAACTCTAATACGTGGTGACACTGAACCACGGGTTATGTTCTAAACCAATTCCATGCAAAAGTTAATAAAAACAATGCGTCATAAGCAAGCATCATAACACTTGGTTATATATAAACATTGACAAATAAGCAAAATGAAGTTCTATTAGCTAATAGGGTAATGACCTGTTAAATTAAATAATAAAACATTCGACAATTATTTAGGTGATGGCTAACCTGCACATCCAGTTAACTATAGCTCCTAACAATACAGATAAAACTAACTAGGCTGTTACAGGCGTATAGAAATCCAAGCAGAAAATAATTTTAGCCCGGTTTGGAGTCAGTCAACGCAGTGGCATATGAATAGGAAACAAATGGCATTTTGGCACATATTATGAACTGACTGCATTTAAAAATAAACACCAATAAACATTTAAATACCAACCTATAATTATCTGAGCAATGCCCCACTAACTAAATAAAAAACAAGCAAATTAGATGCATGATGCAGTATTTTAAAACGACTTTGGCCCTGATTAGAGAGAATAATAAATTTGAAGATTGCGTATCTCGACTTCTTGACTGAATCAAAACTGCTCGTTATCATCACCTCAGTATACTTTCTATTTTATGCTTGAACCACTGGAATTTCTTGCAATTTTATCTTAAATGCATACATTTGAGAAGAAACATGCAACCAATAAAAAAACTTCAATACAGCCTAAGTTCAAAAATAGTTCGACATCATTTCATGGGAAACAAATAAAACGGGTTTATGTATCAAATTCTTATTTTATATAGTTGCTAGTTGCTTGATAACTTTTTATGAAACTTTTAAATATACCTAAAATAGCAACAACCCTTTTAAAATACAAAAAAATAGCCCTTCAAATGATTTTGAGCAGGCAGCTATAATCTTATCCATGGGATGCATGAATAGACCAACAACTACATGTGGGAATTGCCTGATAACACATCAAAATGCATAAGAATTTCGTAGAAATACATGCATTCAATGCTGAAACTTATAAAACTATGCCAAATATTAAAATCAATTTTTATAACATTCAGTAGACGCCACATTGTTATTAATCAAATATCAAGTCTATATGATTTTTCCTGTAGTATATAGTTCTAATTTAAAGACGTTTTAATATTGCAACACATGATTTATAGTTCAGCAAACCAAATTTAATGAGAAAAATTCCTGCAAAATTTCGATTAGTAAAGTTGGTAGCATTTCTTGTATGCAAACGTATAGCAGGCTACCAATAAATTGATGTTAAAATTCTATTCAAATATTCTCCAGAAAACTTGGAAGTAAGTTACGAAAAAGGAAGCTGTACAATTTTATCTTTAAAACTTTGGAAAGTTCATATAAAAATCTTGAAAAAAACATGCCCAAAATGTATAATTTATGATTGTATGTATATATGGAAAACAATTGTATACCATTTATTGCAATTTTGTTATACAATTGGTGATTTTATTATGACTAAAAAATTATTTCTGCTTAATATTTTATGCACATTTTCGACTTTAGTCCAATAACAATGTAGTGATTAACACCATTTGAAATCAAAATATTTGCAGAAATTTCAATGAAAATTAAGCACAGTTTACTTGTTCTATTTTCCTGCAAAATGTTCATATTAAAAAATAGATAAGCCTACTGAGGATTCATTAAAAATCAGAATATCCTGAAAATAAGCTTACTATCAATTTTCTTACAATTTGATCTTGTTATTTGGTAAAATATATATTTATGAATAAAATATTTATACTCCAAACAACACTATTTTACAGATAAACAGGTAATTTACGTTAAAATGTGTGAAAAAATGTAAATTAATCCTGGCATATAAATCTATAATGAAAGTGTGTAATTGTAACAGACCAATTTCAAAATCTATTTTGTTTCCTTAATAATTTACTAACATAACTTAAATATTTTATGAAAATCCATAAAGTTCACAGCATCATTCTCCATAGATATATAAGATCAGAAACTCATCTTCCCAAACATGTAAATGTACACGTATGGGTGTAAGCAACACTTATTTAATTTTCCACATGGTCACCTGGCATTTAATTAAATTTAGTAAGTATAAGTAGTTTCAAATTTAATTAAGGGTTAGGTGTCCTCGTGAAATATAAAATGCAATCAACTAAATAAAGCATAGAACCTTTCCCATTAAATACAACGAGTTTGATAAAATGAACAGCAGCATAAACCTAACCTTTTAATGCTAAATGCAACAGATGGGATTTGATCTAAATAATTTCAATTTTGCAAGAAATTCTTGCAAAATTAATACATGTAAATTGCATAAGGTTGATGTTCATGAGAAAAAGACACCTGTGCCTTTTATTATATTTTGCTACATTTGAAAACAAAAACCTAAGTTCCTTTAAAAACGTTATCATTATACCATTAAGTTTGACAATTTCCATTTTTGCACAGCAGGGATATTTCGTTTTCTGTATAGTGTTTTTTTTTAAATTCCACATCAGTAGCAATCTTAACCACTCATATAGTTTTTTAGGCATTAAATCCATACTCATTAATTTTGGTGCACACACTTACTGTCAGCTCAAATAACGGTATGAAATTTCTTCATACTGAACCTTTTTATTTTACTAAACTTTAAACCATACATGTTCTGAGAAAACAGCCACCACACATGCAGTAGGTTCTTACAAAATATTCATAAAATCATTCATTTTAAGTAATAAAAAGTGTGATGAAAATCCCAAAACAAAGAGTTTTCAAAGAAATTCGCAAAGTTTCATAGAAAATGTGGCAAGAGTTTTGTCAGATTATAGCACTTCCATTGACAACGTAACCTCGTCTTGTAAAATTTCCACCTTTTTTAAAATTAAATGCTCAATAAATAATAAAAAAATAATCGATATTGTCAGTTCTAAATACATTAGTTTCAGAACAGAGGACCGATCCGTTAGCCATCAGCCGTTTCAAAATATAGGAGTGAAGGCCACCAGCTACAGATAGACATGCAGAAGTCCTCAAGATTTATAATAAGGCCTACTATTTCTTTACATCCACGATTCCCTATAACATTTTTAGTAAAAGTTTGTATCAATGAGAAGTCATTCAAGTACAAACATAAAGTGAAGCCGATAAAGAATTACCAACGTTTATTTTGTTTTGCATTGAACTTTCCATAAGATATAATTTTTTTCCACAAACAACATACTAAAATAAATCATTCTTGCCTCAAGATTAGCATATGTTAGCCTTCACCTCACATTCATAAAGGAAATGAAATAGAGACAACAGCAGAAATAAAGTTTAATCTTAATTAGATGTTCAGGCCACCTTCCAGCTAATCTTGAAATCAACACCTGACCCATACATTCCAATGAAATTAACTGCTATAAACATAATATGCCGAAAATTGTTTACACGGAATGTGCTTAAGGTTACACGTAAGCTGTTCGTATACGATAACCAAAATCAGAGTGTGATTCAGGGTGCAAAACAAGTTTTCTTAATTTTCTCTATGGCATACGACGATATAGTGGAAAACCTGCATGTATAACCAATCTTACCACAAAATGGCCATATTCAAGTATATAAGCAAAGCAGCAGGTTTATCAAATTTAACTATAACACGATGCAATTTTTACTATATATTTTCATATATAAAGTTCGTATTCTTCTTCAACGAGGTTGATTTGAGGTTAAAGTTTCATTATTTCTCATTACATGTTTTAGCTTAATTACAAAATAATTTAAGAATTCTTCTGAAATGGTTAATTTTCCATAACATCACATGGTCATAATGCCCAAGATTCTCAAATTCTCAAATCAAAAGATCTCAATTGCTCAATTATTTATTTCAAACCTTTTAGCGTTTTTATTTAGTTTCCCATTTTTTTCACTTTGAATTTTTCAAAATACCCGTAGTTTCAAAATTTAAACATTCAAAGTACAAGCGTATACGTTTTCTTGGATATTATATGTCATACCGCATTTCCTTTATTCCTTAAATTAATTTTTAAAGAATTTCGGAGCTTTTAACTTTTTCAAAGTATTTCTTAAAGTCTACATATACGACCCTCTTTGACTTGTCAAGGAAATCCATGACATTTGCCCAATTTTCCTTTCTTTGCCTGTCTAAATCATATGAACCTTGAAACTCATTAAACAATTTAACAGAGCAATAAAATAGATATATGCTCTTGAAAACGTATAAAAATGTAATAAAAAACAACGAGAAATTGCTGTGGGAACAAAAACATTTAGTTAATATTTTGACAATATAAGTATAGTGTCAATCACAGGCCATGTAATTATTTCCAGAAAATTGTGCCATACAAGTAACATTTGACTTTAGACTTATGAAATTGATGATATATAAATTGAAATCGATTGCTCCTTTATATTTTCGTTTTTTTTTTTAAAATCCCAAATGCCGGCATGAAGTAGGCAATTGGGATAACCAATAACCTTAAAATCAAATAAAAGGGCATTGATTTTTTTTTGCTAAAAAATCCTGATAACGCCTGTCATTTAGCCCAAAAATGTTACTATGGTTACTTAACAATTTTTTTATCCTAGTTCCATAGGATGGACACGATGCTCGATGCTCCTATACATCCAATCATACTTTTTCATTTACTTTTTTGTGGCATTGAGACTTTCAACACGTATTTCATTCTAAAACAATCTGAGACGTGTTCCGTTAGAGTATAAGCGAATAATGCAAGGGTAGATCCAGCCAGGGCAAGGAGGGAATAACCCTCCCCAAATCGATGAGCTTCGCACATTGGAGGTAACCTCCTTCCCCCCCCCCCCCCCGGTTTACCCCGAATATAGCTGGGCACTGTTTCCAAAAAATTTTCTGTATAGGTCTAAACTTAAATTCTGTTAAATGTAACAGGCCCTACATGTATGGTAATTATAACTAGTTGTGTATATTATCCTAACTGATCACACATTGGTGATAGCCTGCAATTCGAAAAAAAAAATATTTTCCATATACTTTTTAAATATTATTTTAAAAGAATAAAATATTTAAAAATATAAAGATATATATCAAAACAATGTAATTTTTTTCATATAAATTTTTTATGCTTATAGATTTTTAAAATATACTCAATAGTGTTTTCATTAATGTATTTATTTTGATAATTAAAGACAAACTTTCAAAACACTTTATTATAGATAGACCTATATATTTCTTATAAAATCTTTTTAAATTATTTCAATTTTTGTAAATCTCAAAATATATTGCTTGATTAATTTTGAAATATATATCTTAAAAATATTTAATAAACTTTTGTTCTCACATGCACATGTGAAAATGGACAATACATTATTGAAACTCAATATTCAGTATAGTTCTATACTGGGCAATCATTAGCCAGGGACGTCATTGCAACTTTTTGCAAGGGGAACAAACCCAAAAAAATGTTGACAATTTTTGGCTGCAGGCGAAAATTTTAAAAGTTTTTGATCATAATTGCAAAAAGTTGACACAAAATGCGCAGCAGGCGACTTTTTTGCTCAAAAACACTCAAAAATGAGCTAATATTCACCAAAAGTGCCTATTTTGCCAGCATATAGTAGGCCTACTGTTCAATTTAAGTTCTTATACGTTTGAGCTAGACGAATACATTTTGTAAAACATTGTTTGTTATTCGAGCATGAATGCAAGCTGGTATACAATGTTTTCACAAACGGAGAATTAATAGCTCAATCATAATAATATTGTTGCAAACAACACGCTTTACTTATGTTTATATGTATACCATAAATACAACTAAAAACAATAACAATTATGAGTGGCATATAGCATAATAGTTTCAAATATAAATGGCAGATTAATTCTAACAATTAAAAACCCATCTAAGGGCTAGTTTCTCCAACAACATTTAAGTCTTAATCCCAGATTATCATGAACACGTGATTGATTTGGGCCAATGAAAATTCAGGAATGTAAAGATAATCTAAGATTAACGTTAATTAAATTTTAACTATTGTTGGAGAAACTGGCCCTAACGAACATTAAGTCTTAAATCACAAGAGCTTGACTTGTATATTCATTTTTTTTTTACTTTTCCCATGCAGTTACATAAGTTTTGATTTTTTTTTCTAGCAGTGACATGCAGTCAATGCACTGTATCTTATATAATGGCGTGGGAGGTAGGCCTACACAGCGACAATTATAACGATTTTTTGACAAGTTCAAATACAGGAAATAAAATTCCCAGATAATGATGTAAATATGCACCAAATATTATTTTTACAGGCAAAGATACTGGTATAGAAACAGTTTATATTAAGTTTGTAAGCTTATAAATGCACTGCTTCATTGCATAGATTTGCGGAAGTTGAATAATTCGGATAAATGCGAATATTCTATCACAAACTTATAGTACAGACTAAAGTACTCTTAAAAGCATTATGAGTAAAATTGAAAAATTCGATTTAGCTTATGAGTAAAAACACTTGACGTTCCAACTTTTGCTTACTTTATAGAAAATTCATTCAATAAATATATGCTTTTAAAATATTGTGTAACTTTATGTAATTAGTAATTGGTTTCAAAGTCCCACCGAGGCACTGCAGCAATCGGGTTACTTATAGCAGGACTTTTCAGTTAAATAAAGATATTGGGAAATCAAAAGTAAAAAGAAAACCTGCATGCATGTGTGCGACAGCTCTAAATACGTACAGATAAATTGAGGCAGTCAAATCCAATTTACATATATAATAAATTCCAATGCACTTTTAGAAACTCAAATTCTTGTGTGTTTGCACGATGATTTGAAGATCAAATCCTCGTGTGTCCTCATTTCAAGCGCCAACAATGAAGTTGGTAGAAATAGCACCGCCGTGCTATTATTTGACATTTCTGGCCTGTGCATATTTTAGCACTAAAGAAATATTTACAATTGCGTAAGAATATTCATTGTAAACGCAGATTCTCGTTGTATGCGAATTGTATCTCAATTGTATGCGAATATACACGAAGCCAAGTTTAACCAGATATTTTTGTTATAAAAAAGTGTTGACAGTTTTTGAGTTCCTAACTAGTTTTCGTTTGTTTTAAAAGGCATTTTTGTTTGCCTGGCCCGGCCCGGCCCATATAGATAGCGCTACAAAAGTTAGTAGGATACATACATGCTCACACACACACATAAACAAACAAAAGTTTTTTCTTCTATAATAGTTTCATTACCTGATAAAAGTCATAACCATTTCTTATAACATCTCTCGATGAATTCGTGATATTATTTCCATAATCGAGCGTATCATTATTCACTAATGAGTCGTTCCAATATTTCGGTATGTCCGTAACATAATCACTGCTGGGATAGTCTGCCATTATAACTTCATTTACTTATTCTATAGTAATTAAAAATCGTTACGCACACGTTGTGTCCAAAATCACTGAATAAAACTGGAAAACTTGAAATAAAAAAAGCAAAAAAAAAAAATGTATGTATATTAAAACGTCGATGACATCAATTTGCAAAGTAAAAATAAAACTAAAAAAATTGGAGTATAATAATAGAAATGTAATAATAATGCAAAGCCGGTTGCTGAACTATTAATTCAGTAGGGTGGACAGTGACACTGAAAATGACCACAGCAAAAAATCCTGCTGTTGATGTTTCTTGGCAATTGAATGACAGAAATAAATATTTCTCTTGTCATTAACTGTCTCACATTTCTATTGAAAAATCCCCAAAAAAATGCGAAAAAACAGGGGGGGAAATGTCAAATTTTAGAATTCCAAAAATCAAAAACAGCTCAGTATGAGTCACACAGAGTTAAGAAACTTGTCTTAATTTTTACAGCCTGCACACACAAAAACACACACCAAACTGATAGTACTGTTGAATGAATGTATAAGAAGAGCACGAACGAACGTATGTGAAGCTTGTTCCCGATAAAAATGTTAAATGTTTCAGCGAAGAAAAGTGAGAAGAGGAGGAGGACACATTTTGCAGGAGCTAAAGCTAAGCGGTAAACGAGCGGCTACGTATAGCGCTCTCGCTCGTTTCGTTCAGCGCGTGCAAGGAACACGTGTAGGAATACAATAATTATGGTAAGCGCCAAAATGTAACACATGTTAGAGGGCAAAAAACGGCTAAAGAACAACAACGGAAAAGGTGCCAAACCGTATAAGTTGGCTCTTCCCCAAAAGGTGGACTGCGGTGATGATGGAAAGTTATATATTGTTGTGGCTCTGGGCAATTCACATAAAAATGAGAAGAGAAAAAAAAAATACTTAAAGGAAAAAAAAAAAAGTTGATCGAGAAAGTGATACGTGTTCAATGCACCGTAATAAAAACCCATAAAAAACCGGAGTTTTCTTTTTACAGGTTTTCATGAAAATTCGCATTTTGTATCTACTCGAACGGTTGCAAAAGCAGAGCACATCACGAATTGATATTGTTTTATGGATTTACCTGTCTGTAGGCAAAAAATGTTATTTTTGTTAAGAGGTCTCTCAAATGGTATTCTTTAACGTGTGTTATCCCTTAGTAGGATTATTCAAGCAGCACTTAGATTTGTTTGTTTTGTAAGATAAGCAATTGAAAATTATTTCAGTATTTTTTTTTTAAATTTACCCAATGATATTTTCAAAGCGCAGTATAGAAATGTGGAATATAATTACTGGCTTATCATAGAGCTTATTTTCGTATGAGTTTTGCTAGTATTGCAGAGCAATTTTTATAACTGCATTTTGATGGGAAAATGCATGTACTTTTAAACCAATGTAATACCGCATCCCCTAGCTAGCTAATTTGTTTTTTTTTTATTAATAATAATTAATCTACGTAAATGATTGTACAATTTTTTAAAATTATTTATCTATATAGTTACCCAGATGCAAAAATGGTTGTGCTCTTGCTTTGAGGACTGTTTAAAATAAAAGAACCATATGAAAGTTTGCAAAATGGTCAGCAATTAATTTGACCTCTTATTTGCGTATACACTCGACCAATTTAGTTATGGCTACTATTCATTATGTTGTGCATACTTATAGAAAAATAAAATTATCCTTGCTCATCACATTTATGAGTAGGCCTATACGTTCGTAAATGTATGATTGTCCCCAGAAAAAAAAAAGCTTTCATTTTTGTTGAATTTCATTTAGTAGGCTATTTTAAGGGATATAAACCTTAAAAAATTGTTGGCCTCTAAAACAATGGTAGCAATGGATTTATAAATAAGTGCTATTTTTAATCGAAGTTCATTGCATGATATTTAATAATCACTTATATGAACAGGTTATTATAGTCTACATTTTAAACCAGAGTCACGCAAGACTCCCAGTTTCTGGAATTATAGTAATGCAATCCATTCATGAAAAAATGTTCAACAAACAGACTATCCATAAACAATTTTCAAATTTACTTTATTAATGAAAGCAGTTGTTGTATATCTTATATTCTCATCAAATATATATTTTTAGGGGGAGGGGGGAATTAAGCACATTTTCTAAGAAGTGGGGTGAATCAAAAGGTGTTAACTTTTTCAAAATACAAGTGTACAAGTTGAAAAGTACAAAACGAAACCACGAAATAAGAGAAACAAAATGGCTTCTGAAACCAGGTATACTATATTAAATATTGAATTGACAGATAAGCGGTTCTGTGATAGCGCTCCGATCAAAAGCAACTGGTAAGATGAGTATGTCAAACTGAGCGGGATCTCTTCTGTGAGACCTCCCATTAGGGAATGGAAAATGACTGGCAAATTTAAGCTGTATAAGCTTTTCCTAGATATAAAGGAAGTACACAAAAAAGTAAAAGATACATGATGCATCAAAGGAATTGAGATGAACTCGTAGAAGACCTCCCATGAGGTAAGTGAGTAAAAGACAATGATATAGTAAAGTCGGTATACTTTCATCAAAGGCAAGATTTAGTCAACCTTTCACTTTATCCACTATACCAAATTATACATTCCCCAGAAGAAAAACAATTCTGCTCAAATTATTTCACAAATTACATTAATTCCGAAGCATATTTTCGGCAAATTTCTATCCCATTGGGCAAAAAGTCTTTTTTAAGTTGGTATTTATCCACCAACTTGCAGTTTATACCATTTTAAATATTAGGAGAAATTGGCAAAATATCCATGAAAGTCATTATGCTTTTATTGAATCAACGAGGCAAGTTTCTCGTTAACCGGAAAACAGGTGCAAAGTACCCCAAAATGCCTTTCTGATTTATTATTTGCATGTCTATTAGGATAAATTGCTAGCTCAATTTAACATTTTATGATATTTCTGGTATATACACGTATTCATCAATCTTTTCCAAGCAATATACGTTGCAAAATCTAAATTGAGTATTCGAGCAGATTTTTTTTCAAACCAAACTATAATTAAAGAAATACGAGCGTATTGTATATTCACAAACCACCTACCATTAAATTGTTCACTTAGGAAGAAAACAAGCATATTTTCAAGTTAATTACTCCTGCAAACAAAATTGAGGGATAATGTAAAAAAGATCCATCATCAAAGCATAATTAATGCATAAATTGATCAAGCACATCAGTATAAGATGCATTAAGATCTCAACGTAAAGAAAATAAAAGCCATATTGGGAATATGGAAGAATAAGTTACCAGTAAATCATTTGATTAGGTTTTGATCATGTGTCACATTATAGAATAATACTATATTTATTAGCGAGTATGTGTAGGCCATGGCTATTTTCTGGGCAATCATGATGTATGAAAGCTATTCATAAATTATTATTAAGTAAGTTTCAAAACTTTCCCTAGCGTGAAAACAGCTCAAGGGAAATAAATATTTCAAAATGAGACCGGAAATAGAAAATTTCCATTTGAGTCAAGCTTATACTACTTGCATGTTTAAAAGAGTCTGATTTGATTGAAGATGCACTTCAGTGACAGTAAACATATTGTGTCAATAATGCTGCCATTTGTTCATTATGTTAATTATTATGTTTAATTTTTGTCTGCCATCTTAGGAATCACATAGTCATGGGCACATGCAGCAAGGATTTACAAATAGGGGTGGGTGGGGGTTTGGGGGGCAGAAGCCCCTAAGGGATTGGGCGATTTTTTAAACAAATGAGTCTACCGCAGAGAAAATTTTAGTAATGGGGGAGTTTAAACCCCAAAACCCGTTGTAGCAATGTATTATTTAAACCTCTACAAATTGCATAGAATTTAAGTGAAGCCAAAAATGACAAATTTTCCATGGTGAAAGTAATATGAGTGGGTATAGCAAATGGCGTTGGTACAAATGAGAAATAATAGTTAAACATGGAGTACTATAATTAAGGAGCTGCTCATGTATATCATAAAATTAATGATTAGTGATTAGTGATTCTTGGTAAGTTTAACCTCAAGAATAGTATTTTTGAAACCCTCTTGTCTAACTTGAAACTAATAAGTGAATCGCTTTAAAAAAACGTATGGCTATTATATAAAACTATATATAATAACTGTTGTAAACTATTTAAATTTGCAAAAAATATATGCTATATAAAGGGTAAATATTATTGAATCGTGACAAATAACATAAATGCTATAACACAATGTGTGTGATCACCAAGCATTTTAAACGCAATAACATATTATGGAGTTGTCAAATATATGACAACGTAAGTTAATGCTGCATGTTCGTATAATTGCATAACAGACCACTATGAAGTAAATAACAATGTTTGATACATATATAGATTTGAAACAACACGCAATTTACTATAAAAGTCAAAAAGAGCATTAGTTCATACAAAAATAATTGATTCACATAAGCTAATTGTATAATAATTATACCATTTGATAATAACAGCTGCTATAGGATAATTAAGGCTACATACTAAAACTTGAAATGTGTCATGCCCTTTTGCATTCAATTCATAAAATTATCGTTTAATTACATTCATTTACATCATTTGATCAATTTAGCCATTAATGTATATATATATATATATATATATATATATATATATATATATATACACACACACACAACTACGTATATATGGCAAATACATTTCCAAGAAATATTAAAAAAAACTTTAGTATTTTTTCCTTACAAGTACTGGAATTTTTAATATAAAACTGCACTGACCACATTTATTATAAATGTTTAATTATTTTACCAAAATAGCAATGCCATCCAGTTTATTTTGCCACTATTAATCTTGTCACAGAATGCGTATAGATCTATATATATATATATATATATATCTACAAATTAAGCAGAAGAATAACGAATGCTTTTAAAAGTATATCTCCAAAAACCGTGAAATTGTAGTGTCATGGGACAAAACAATTTAAACCCAAACACAGAATTCGTAACAGCTATATATATAGACAGTGATCAATGACCATTTCTTGATATAAAGAATTCATCTAATTTGGGAGAATTCTTGAAAATACGATCTATACTGCCAACATTGCAAGAATATAGGCCTATAGCAGATGCAGTTGCTTGTAACATTAAATTAAAAAAGCATTAGTCTTCAGGGAGTTGCAAATTAAGCCAACATTACATGCATGTTACAGCAATGGATAACTGTTCATTATTGTTATACACGAATCTGTTCTGCATAATTTAACACCACCATGAAATAAATCTCTATTTTTCATAGTGAATTTCATGAAAATTTGCAAGCTGCATTCATATACTGGCTTATGCATATTTATCAAGCCGATATAAACATATTTCACGTATGGATCCTATATAACTGCCATGTTTACAAGGAATTATACAGGCATCATATGAATATTTTATTTATTATTTAGATTCATTTTTGAGAAATTGCTATCAAATAAATGCAGAGATTACAAAAAAGAAGCAAGATACTGCAAATGTAGCAAGTTGAAAATTTAAAAAAAAAAATGAAAATGGTATTTTTATGCTTGCTAATTTTTTCCAATAACATGCATATTTACAGTTACCAAAAACAGCACATACGAGTTTCCAGTTTAAGGTAAAAGTATTTGTATATATTTTTGCAAAATTTTCTATTTGCTTACAATTCCTTCAGATATGGTAAAATCAGGGCCCAAACAGATATGCCCAGTATATTAACAATAATACGGAGCGTATTAGCATATATTAAACCTAATTTTAAAAATGTAGATTTCATTTTAAATATAGGCTTATAATATACAGTTCATGACTTATTAAACCAGTCAATAAAAAACCAATGCCATGCACCAACTTTCATTTTAAAAAGCATTATAATACCGGTATATTAAAAATTAAGGCAATATTGTCTGTGATTTACAATCAGTAAATGTATGTTAAATGAACTGCCCTTAAGCATATATGCTTATTTTAGAAAAAAAACTATTTCATGGATAGCCTACAAGTTTAATAGGATATTAAGGGGGCTATCCACACTTTTAAAAAATGCATGCTCCTATGGGAATCTCCATGTTAACTAACGGTACATATTAAGTGATAATGGCTG